>JAULBW010004683.1:0-20258 GCA_032358265.1 Vaucheria bursata | reverse complement strand
GCTGGTCATCAATTATTCTTTTATATATTTCATCTTCCTATTTTCTTGTCATTAGTGGAAACACACAAACATATACACATAAGTCAATAAACTTGTATTTTATTATTTCTCTTGTTCCTTCTATTGCTGTAATCCATCTTCCTTGTTTGAATCTTGTTTCTCTTACTTTTTTCCCTTTCTTAACAAGTCTTGACATTATTACACACTATGAGAGCATACTGCTAGGATAAGTGTACTTCTGCTGCGAGAAGTAGAAAAGTTAAGTGGTTCCTGGAAAGTAAAACACACAAGAGTTTGTAGAATTCCAGAGAGCCTCTTCAAAATTGCAAAGAAGTTCACGGGAAGTCAAAAGAAATTCTAACTTTAGTCAGTGATGTAAGAAATAATGTAATTGCAAGTAGATTGGAAATACTGGCAAAGAAACTTCATGGAATGAACTGTTGTTGTAGAACAGATCCTGGAGTAATTATGAATAGACGGATAAAATGAAAATGAAGTATGAAATGATTCAAGAAAGATATTTAACAGATACAATAGGTCACAGGTCATGATCTGGGACAAGGAATTAGATCAGTAACATATAGAAATGTTGACAAAAATATCGTTTTAATATTTCTAGCAAAATTCTATGAACTTCCATATTTTAATGTGCTCATCATGGATTTTGCAGTAGTTTAGTGACCTCCAACCTCCAACTGAATTGTGTTAAAAAAGCAAAAATAATGTAGAATGTCCAGAAAAAAATGATAGATAATAATCAGCAAAAAGAATTAAAAACATTACAATGAAAATTAATTGACCTCAGAAACTTCAAACATAAGTTTCAAAATGTTGCGAACTTTATTTGGTCAGATTTTTGCAAATTGGTTTGTCAAAAATGTTGCAGCAATGAAATAGAAGTTTTTATATTAACTCATTTCTGTAGATAAAATAGAAACATGCTGATACCTGGTTTAATAATGCAATAATAAGTTTTTACCTATTTTGAAATGCTCCAATTACAAAGAAATTTTTTTAATGTGAATTCATGATTTGATATGTGAGAACTACTGAGATCCGTGAGAACTACTGAGATTCGTGATAACTATTGAGATTCGTGGAACTTGCAAACTTTGCAGCATTCCTAACGATGAAACGTGGAACAAGTTGTAGTTACACTAAAAAATTTATTTTAGTACAAATTTTCATTTGTACTGCGCATCAACTCTGTGTCATTGCCGTCAATTCGTGAGTCATTAGACCCAATATAAAGCATATTAGCATATTATCTTCCTCATTATGGATGCCGAGTTATTTCCGGGTTGGGGTTTTGGCGAGCTATCGTTAGGATTAGAATTGTCTGAAGCCTTGAGAATTCTCAGGCTACTTGTAATTAAGATTAAATTTGTCATGCATTTGACTCCTTGTGTAGTACATTGACTTATTTACTCGTGCGTAGCGCAGCGACCACCCAAGACGCTGGAAATCCGCTATGATGAAGTTCATCCTATTGACGGGCTCGACTTGCTGGTATCACTAGTAGATGATGGAGTAATTGTAAGCAAAATATTTGAAAGTATTGAAGTTTGTTAAGTCTAAGTGAAGATTTATTTTCTATTATTTTCTGAAATATACTAGATGAAAAAATCGCCATTATTTTTGTAAATTGAATAGAAATATAATTTCTGTTTATTTTATTTCGAATCGATTTTGTTACATCTTTGTCTCTCGTTCAATCATCTGAGCACTATTGCCATACTCTAAATTCTTTGTTTGATATATTTTTATCGCTCATTATACGTTTGACAAATCTGCAGAAGAGAAAAAAATTTCAATCAGAGAATTGAAAATAGATTATGTTCAAAGCAAGAATTTCTTTTAATTTACAAGAGGCAAAAATTTTAAACCTCGTAAAAATATAATAATTTCATGATTCAATGTCGATGAAAAGATTGCCATTAAATGAACCCTCTATGTTACTGTTCTCTTCTTAGCTGCATTTTGATTCCCGAAATCAGCAACTGTGTCTAATAAGTATCTGCGACTTGCAACGTGTGCGACTCACTAGGAACGGCACAGTTTTCACGGGTAAAGACTCCACCCCTTCTTTTGTTTCTATCTATAGACTATTCGGCCCAACGTTTCCAGGACGATTTGAATCTGTGGAAAATGCTCACAACTATATTTTGCAGGTACATTTATTTTGCGCATCCTTTCTTGCTTAAAGCAAATATTAGAATTAACGAAAGGATTATATTGGCAGTGAGAACTTTGGATATAAGACCTTGTTTCGACGAATTAGATTACTTGTATAAAACAATTGAAAGTCATATGGTGTACAGTGCAGCTCTAGATTTTCGGACATAATAAATTTTGGATGTGAAAAATTTGGTAAATGCAGCCCATTTAATAAATCGATGTATCTTTTTTGGATAAAAAGTCAGTTTAGTATAAAAATATTTTTACCGACCATTTTCTTGCCTTGCATTAGCTTACTGCAAGGAAAAATTATTGGCTATTATTAGTTTCACTCAGTTAAAATCAGTTTTTTTCATATAATGTTCAACCGACTTATTCAGATTTCATTTGGAAATATCAAGTAATATCAACTTTTAATATAACCATAGATACCTCGATAAACTTTTCAGCATAAATTGAGTTTGATTCTGTTGAAAGGCCAAATTATAGAATAATTTTTTGGCTTTTCAAAAGCTTTAAAATAGTTTAGCGGCTGATCTAAACTTTCACCTATTCTGCCGTTTTACTGCCTGCAGTACGATGGACTGAGGTTGGATTTTCCTGTACCTCAGCAGTTACTCGATAAATACGGAGATGTTGAGGGGGGTGTAATGCCTTTAGAGCTGCCTGATGGCACTAGTCCTACGGCTTCTAGAATAATTATTCACCCTCTATCAACCACTGGAATAAGATCAAAAAAAGACTCCTCGCAAGCAATACTTACGGTGAGACTTCATATAAATTATTTCAAGTATGCATGATTACAGTGATCATTATTGTATAGTAGACTTCAAATGTAACGAATTTTCTTTTAACGAGTTTTCATATATAACTACCAAATGAAAAAGATATTTTGTGCTCAAGTGTAACCTCAGATGTTCGGATCTGATCTAATAAATTGATTCGTCGTATCAGAATTTTTCTCCATGTGCCATTTGGTTGTTTGCACTGCACTATTCATACTATTAGTCTTCTTGAAGCTTGAAGCTGATGATACCTAGAATCGTCATCTGGATGCCAGAATCAAACGATTGACGCTCAAAATGGAATTCAGTTACGGCTTCATTATTAATAAATATATCTATTTCATTTTGATGCCAAGACAGTGATTCATAGGATTATCCAAGTAAAAATTTGCTCTAATCATAGCTTGGGCATTGAAAATTGAGAAATTTACTTGTACAATGGACATATGGAGTCTTTTGAATGGTGTTTGTTCGTGCAAGTAGGTTACTTGGAAGTATTTACGAAGGAATTGACTGTTTGAAAGGCTTCTTTTGTCGATGTTCAAATTCCTTTAAGTGCTCAAATGCATTCTAATACTAAATTTTTACTGGCTTGTTCTCATGTTTGTCAGACATTCAAAGCAAATGACAAAACTTAATTAAATATTTTAAGGTGAAGAATACTGTACTTTTATCGAATCTTTCCTACTAAGAAAGTACAATTTCTGCATCCAAGAGATGACGTTTATATTTGAAAGTTAAGGCTATATCTTTTGGAAATCTATTTTTATACAAGAACTATCATAAATTGCTGCTTATTTTCTGCTCAATCTGTGCTAATGAGTTGGTAGGTTTCTGTATTGCTAGCAAAAGGGGAGTTTGAATTCGCCGGCTTGGGAGGTGCCCTCTATTTGAGCAAATCTTCTGTTCAAGATGTACTCAGCGTGCTAGGTCCTCCAGCAAGCTCTTTTCGACCAGATCACCACGTGCTGTATTTCTATAATTACCCTGAAATTGGGTTAGATGTTGGGTTTGGGACTCAGAATCATCGAATTTCGAAAATTATTTTACATGCCAATATTCCAGGTCACCCGGATTTTGGCGAATATAGTCGATGCTGCTACGAGCTTGTATTACCACCATTAAAAAACTCGGTACACAATTATCTTTACATTAACTTTCTTGGCTAGCTCTATTAATAGTTACATGTCTAAGTGTTTGTTTATTGCTTTATGAATTTATTTATTTTTTAAAGTTAATTTAAACTGTAGCGCAATTAAATGAAAGTATGAGAATCTGTTAACTTTGCAAACCGTATAGTTATGCTAAAGTAGGATTTTGTCTTTAAACCATAACCAGAAAGAGGCTGAGTTTCATAGTGTTTGATAAATTTAAAAAATTCCAAATATTTTCCCAAAAAAGCTTGCTTTACTTGAACAATTAATTTCAGTGCAGAATTTCAGTAACCTGCCTATCTAGTCTTTAAACAGTGTTATTTTTGATGACACAATGCATTTTTATTTTTCTTCCAGTAGAATTGTTAATTTTCTTATATTTATGAAGTTGATGGCCATTATTTCTTTCATTTTGTCTAGAGCTATCCTGTCAAATCTTTGGCGAAAATCAGCATAAAATCTACTGAGCTAGTAACTACAACAACAAATGGCTATGTAGAAAGCGATGTTGATACAAGTGTGAATACAAATCAAGAAAAATTTCGGTGGGATGGAAAGTGGGAGCAACTTCAGGACCTACTTCGGTCTCGAACAGGACCCGATTCGGGAGAAAATGCCTCTCAGCCGGCTGTAAACGGAGGCGGGACACTAATGCATCCCTTCGGAACCACTTTGCTTCATGCTGCCCCGCACTTCGGTGCTATTTTTGAAGTTCTTCGATCTGGCCACATTAATACTGTAACACTGTACAGTAGATTGGATATGAATCAAGACTAAGATATATTTGCACCATGAAAAATCAATGTAAATAGTGATGCAAGGGGGCGGGGTGTAAATTTGGGGAAATTTTCGATTTTAAAACGTACGTGTTTTTCGTAAAATGTTAAGGATTCGATTATGTGTAGGCTTTAATGTTGTAATGGCTGGTTCAATTTGGTTTTTGTCTTAATTCTCTTTGGTACTTATTGAAATTTTTTCGTGACGTGCGGTACGATGGCATTTTGAAACAGATTTACTTATTTGATTTGAGCATTTGTTAGGAAACTATATTTGTAAAAAACCCAAGAATTATTCATGCTCAATGAACTTTTTTTTTAATTAAGAAACTTATGCAATATATTTGAGAATTTCATTCTAAGTCTGTGCCGATGTCTTATTTTTTCAATTGTTTCAAAAACATTGAAATATGTTAGAAATGTTTGTAAAATGAAGAATTCACAATTTATCACCATTTGTAAGTAGTTAGTATGGCTTTATATAAAAACTTAAAAATAGTCCATAAATTATGATCTATGCATATTCAACGCATGATACCAAACTTAATTCATTGAAGAGTTTAAAATTCCATTAAAATAATATTTTCCTAACTCATCTATTAAAGCAACTATGATACCGTTTGATTTGTCGAATTTTCGTAAAATATCCCTGGCCAATAACTTTCTAGATAGCTTATAATCCATGAAGTGGGGCTTGTCTACCACCACTGTCGCTTCGTTTTTGTATGTATGCAGCCATTATTCGAGCATTCAAATCAGGCAAACTCGAAAAAAGATTTAAAAAATCGGATCCAAGTACTTGATATATTTGAACTGAGGCCAGCACAGCTGCGTGCCGTATTATAATTTCATTATTGCTTAAACAGGATTCCAGCATAACAAAATTGGAGCCATCTTTTAACAAGTTCAAAAGATCATGAAGTCCTATCCGGGGTACCAAGATGGAAATAGATCGAAGAGCACTTAAAAGTGACTTATTTTCATATTCTTTTGAGTTTTGGAACATGAATTCTAATGCCTTTTCAGGATTTTCGGTTTGTGAGAAAACTTCATCCAAGACATTATGTGCTTTCATTCGAACTAATTTGCACGGATCGATTTCGCAGCATGCCAACTTTTGAATCATTTTTTCAGCATCATCATAATGCAGTTTTGGCATTTTGTTCAAGAGTGTGCTCAGTGCAGAAAGATATTTACGTTGCAGTCTGCTTGACATACTTATCGGGTATGTTTCAGAATAAGGACTCAACTGTGTTTCATCAATATGAGCAATGCCACCTTCTAACAGCAGATGGTAAATCATTCCAATGTGTCTTGACCAATCAGCTTCTCTCTCCTGTTTCATAACTAAACACAAATTATCAAGAGCTTTTTGTTTTTCGTTGTAGAAACACACCTGACTTAAAAGCTTCACAATTGAGTCCAACGGGTCATTTGACAAAATTGCGGGATAAACTTCAATGGAAGGATTTTGTTCAGCTGATTTAATTTGCGCCATTAACAAAAATTTATTTACAAAGCTGCAAGGTTGTCCTTTAAAGTACTCGCTTCCATTATCTATAATGCTTTCTGATTGCACGCAAGAGTTAAAAACTAAATTTCCTAGAGGTTGTCTTATATTCCTCGTTTTAAGAACAAAATTTTGAGTTTTTCCATTTTGATTTCTATGCAGTCCTTGAGAAATAAAATTACAAAGTTCTTCTGGAGGAATTTGGCTACAAAACAAATGTTTTGCACTCAGCTTTTCCCTTTCTTTTATCGATGAATTCATCGGCTTTGTATCCTGTTCTAATGTTCTATCATGTTGAAGACTATTAGTAATTGGAACAGACTCTTTGGGAAATTCTTCAATTTCTTCTTTCATATGAAAATTCTGGTGATCATCTGTAAATGGAAAAGGTTTGTGATTGCCATCAGCAAATCCGAGTGGTTCCTTTACAAGCACCTCAATTTCTTGCTGCTTTTTGGGCTGAGAAATAATTCAAAACAAAAATTCATGATGATTAAAAATTAATGACTTGAGCTAGAAAAAAATAAGTTATTTTTTTATGTACTTTGCACCATATGTTCATGGTAAAATAACAAATTATTAATATGACTAGCATTAATATCATGAATTTAAAAAAATTAACAATTGCATTTTCAATACATGTACATGCGATTTCAAATACGGACCTGCGATTTGGCCGACTTCGTTGAGTGAAGTGAAATGGTCTGCCGTAGAGGTCTACGCATAGGCGGCAAATATTTTTTATCCTTTGATGCACATTCAACTTTTGGATTCTTAACATTACTTGCATCAAAATGTTCAAGTTCAAGTCGCAGTTCCTTCTGGCGTCGAGGGTCAGTCCCATTAATAATATTATCAGCTAGATGAGGGAATCTATAGGATAGGGCGCAGTACACTTTTCTTGCAGCCATTCTCGCGTCAGAGTCAGCATCGCTTACAGCATGTTGAACAGTCTTAACTATAGTGTCAAATGAACTTGAGAAGGAGCTATCTTGATTCCATGCGCAGAGTGCCTGAAAGACATAATGGAGGCACTGGCATCTTTTAACTTTGCTAATATCTTTTGCTAGGTCTAAGAGAACCACTAAAACACGGGGAAACCCTTCAGAAGACGCGTAAATAGCGTCTTTGATCGCCGAATCCCCGCTGGCCCGGATAACTTCCTTTTTGTTCACAGTGTTTTCTAGAAGGGTTGGAACCCAGGCTTCTCCTAGAGGCTCAAAATCTGATTTAAGATTAGAGGCCAACACAGAAACCATTCGACAAGATTCCCGAGTGACAGTACTGCGCAAACTTTTCATATGAAGCAAAATTGGAGTATTTAACTCAGTGCACAATGCGTCAACAAAATGTTTAAGCAAAGAAGGATTTCCTGTAAGATTTCCTATTGCAATTCCAGCGAGGTTCCTCATTGCTGAAACCCATTTCACCCAGTCATTTTGCTTCGAAAAGAGTGCGCCTACATCATCAATTTTGTCTTGGAGATCTGAAGTGTTGAGAATAAGTATGGGTTCAATCTTCTCAAGCCCATCAAAAGGTTGATACATGACCTTGCCAGAATTCGATGGTATCGACGAATTTTCGCAGTCAGCCATGATAGTCTACAAAAGAAACCCAAGTTATCAACAAGCTTGATTGTTATATCGAAACAAATGATAATGTGGCTGTGGTGAAAATTTTGATGGCAGTTGTAACTGATTTCTGGGAAAATTTTAATGTCCTGTGCAAGGAAAAAGATTTTTCCTCGAATTACACATATCGCAAAAGATTGTTTAATGCATTTGAGTAAGGGCGCAATGGTTTGTACTTTTAGTCGCTAGATGTGTTGACCCCTAGAAAGATTTCTACCTACCAGCATGAGGCATTAAGTTGTAATAAAGGGACAAATGATATATGTGAATAGAGGCATTGCATAAAATGCCAAGTCGATGCACCTAAAGATTTCACAAGAAAAGAGCCATTAGTTTTCCTAATCTCTCTCGTTTTTTTTTAAATCTGATAATATGTCTAAGACAATGCAAAGGATGCTATTGCAGGTATAATATTGAGCACTGTTTAAGGAGCATACACTCTTTCTCTTTCTACTCCATGATGAAGTATAGAAAAGTTCTGCTAGAAACTCACTATTACCATTTTGAATGTTAAAAGATATTGAAAAGTAAGTGATAACCGAAGTAATGATTAGCTACTTCTTTAGTGCAAGGAGTACCGAACATCATGGAAAAATGCTAATATAACTGCTCCGTTACAATATGGCATGTTAGCAAATCATTATTATGGTAGGTATCTTTTGAAACCAGATAGTTTACCAATGTTATAAATTGATGAAATACTAAAAACCATGATGGATAATTCCCGATGTGAAACCTGCTTTTTTTTTTAATGGAAATATTGTAACAGTGTATGATCCTTTTTTTCTATCAATTATGGAGATTCAAAAATTTTAACGATAGCAACTAAACAAGCTATGCCAAACAGTTATTCTTGATCCATCTGTACCTAGTTGTCAAATTTTAAAGTACAAAAACTGATACTATTTTGTTTGCAAAGAACGAGGATACTTTGTAAATAGTTTTCATTTCATGTAATAATTATTATATATGCAAACAAAGCAACCAAAAGTTGAATTATTGCAAAATCTTTAAAGCTAAATTTTTAAATTTTTTGGTATTCTTTCAAGTTTTAATCAATACTTATATAAAAATGTGCATTATCACAAAATAAATGTAATTATTATATATTATCGTGTAACTGTCATGAATATCTATATATATATATATATATACATAATATGCGAATGATAAAAAAACTGCTCTACTTTTTCACCTAGTGAATTACCAAGGTGACAATAATGTTCAATTGATGTGCAAGTAATATATAGTTTTCTTACTCAGTGCACCTGTCTTGTTACTTTCAAGAAGTTTAGAAATCAAGAAGTAAATTAATCTCTAAAAATTTGGCTTGTCATAGCTATTCAGGAGCTTTTTAAGGTGTTAAGAAAAGACTAAAGTTTTGACCGCTCTTGATTAATTCATTGCTACTTCTACACCTTGGATAGAATAAAGGCTTAAAAGTATTGCTGCAATTTGACAAGTCATATGATAATTAAAAAATTATATACAAAAGAAATACAAAACGAATGAAAAAAACAGCACTAGGGTAGGTCTTATTATTTAATAGCAGTTTCTTCGTATTTTCAGTCTTCCAGTACCCCCGTTTTTTTCCATGCCGGCTCCGCGAAATTCCCGTGACAAATACTGCCTGAATACCATAGGCACGTTTCATCTAAAAGCCCCCCTGTTTCTTGTTGCGACTACTGCGGGAGGTACCTTCCCACTCTTCGTCAACCGAATACACCGCTGCCTTTTCATAGCAATTATCCAAATTTTCATCCTGAACTGAGGATCGATCGCGTATATGAGTCTTTTCCATAAGATCCGTTATTGTTGACAAGTCATCCCTCGCACATGCAGCATTTCTAAATTTTCTCTCAGAGGGGACATTGGCACTACGTTGGTCAGATGAGAGGTAGACCAAATGGCTTTCTCCAGGCAGAGAGCAATTGTCTACTTCCCTTTCGTAACGCTCTGTCCGAAATTGAGCCCCCCCAGATTGATTCATCATTAGAGATGTACCAGAGTCTGCATTAACTTTTGCCCTGTTGCTTTTAGGTAAGTCTTTTCTACGTACAATGGGTATCATTATGCTATCACCTGCTAAACTCTCTTCAAGCACATTAGGCCGAGCAAAAAAATCAGGCATATCACTACCTACATCTCCATCAAAAGATGCCCTGCTACTTACAGTCCCATCGTGCAGGGGCACTCTAGAGGAATTACTCCCTTGGAAAACTTTTTTCTGCGATAATCTATGGTAATTACTCTGCGTTCCAGCGGCAGGGATAGCTTTGAATCCTGATTCTGGGGAGTTTCTGCTGGAGTTTCGGCTTGCGGGGTAGGGATTATTGATAAAGTCTTTATGTTTCATCGTGGCTGACATACCAACTGAACTTGGCCTGTCTAATGGTGTAGGGCTGTTCATTCTTCCTCTTCGAGCAGCAACGCCTGTAATAATGCAATGTTACATCAATTATGATTTCTGTGCAATTTTGTTATATTTAATATGATTGTCAAAATCAATGTAACTTGATGGCTCCCATAAACCGATACCGTCGGTTACAACAAGAATTATCGGTACATAGAATGTATCGGATGAGAGATATCAATAATCACCACCAATTTACAGAGTCAGCGGAGTGGTGAAGCAATAAAATAAAAGTATAAACCATTAAGTGGGCCATCAGTTCATGGAATATCAGCTGTATTCTCTAAATGTTTTGGGAACATATGCCTCGATACAGCAAAATAGAGCACCTTCAAATTGAAAAATACTTTTCGGAATAATGAATTATTTTCCTTCGCGGACAATTGATATTCTATTGGAGGCACAGCACACATCTACTTATATTATTGGATCCAGATTATGTAGCTGAAAATTTTTCATTTAAAAATATCAAAAAATATATACTTGCCAAATTAGCCAGAAAAATTCCGAGGTATGGGACACATAGGTACAAAATAATCTATTTCTTACGATCATGCATACGAGCAACCTAAATCGATTAAGCAAATAAGATTTTACTTATTTTCTAAGTAACAATTTAAAAATTGTAACCTTGGAACATTTAGCTTTGTTAATAAAAACTTAATGTAAAAAAAATAGAAAACAGTCTGGCAACAAGACATGAACTTCCAATCATACCAAAATTTATCAAATATTGTTAAAAAAATAATTATATTTGTTTATCCTCACATTTTCTCAGTGATTTTCTCAAATGGTATAGGTAGCCAATAGTAAAAAACCAAGCCTCAAAAGTTCAGCTTAAAGCACTTTATTGCAAAATGATTTAAAATACTATCAATCAGAATATTCTACTTCATTTTTATCATCGAATTTCCCTATCTTTACTATACCAAATTTGTAACGTGAACAAGTCATTTTCACAAATGATAAAATATTTTGAGCAAATTAAGAAAAATAGTACTCTCTGACCTGCAGGAATCTCATCGATCGAATTGTTGGAACTGATACAGCTATTTTGCGAGTACGAATTTGTACGTACCATACGACTCGGCGTATACTCCGATATACCCGATTGAGTGGTCCACGGACGTTCCCTTGGCGAGCGCTGATGTCCATTTCTGTTAACTTCCTGGGCATTTGAAGCCATTTTTCTATGTTGATAGGGCGAAAGGGTTGTAATCGAGCTCTCAGAATACTTATCTAGGGAGTAAACGCTAGAGGATTCGATGTGGTCACTAGCAGAAATATTGCTACTGTCCTTTCTTCGATGAGGATTTTTTTTAATTAATAACATTTCTTGCTGCTTCTGCAGTTTAAGCATGTGTGCCTGGCAGGAACATATAGTAAATACAATTATGCCAAATATATTTATAGTAAATAATCCATAAACTGATACCATCAATTGTACCACAAAATTACCAGTGAACCGAATAATATCGGAATCGGATTAGATATATTGATACACGCACCAGCAAACAGAGGCTTGTGGAGCAGTAAGCTATCGCTAATTGATCTCATTTTTAAAAATTTAGTGGAATATCATAACTCCTTAGGGAGTCGGAATTTGTTCATTCATGTCATCCTTAAATTCGAAAAGAGTAATTAATATTAAATTCGGAAAAATTTTCTTTTACAATTGCCTACAAAAATTTGTGAAGGTGGATGGATTATCTTAAACATTCTGACATCACGTAACAAATACTGGTTCATTAAGGCTTTGCAATGCTATAAAAAGCTATAGTATGTAATATTGCCATATCACCGAAAATGTCAATAATGCCCGGAAATTATATGATATGATTATCATGATATAATTCTTGCTATAAGCACTATTTCTATCAAATAAAGGCTATTTGAATCGACTTGAAATGTAAATTGAAAGAGTTACCATTGCATATGTACTCTCAAGGATAGGATTACAAATATCAACAAGTCTATAAATGATGCTTTGTAATAGAGGTAAAACTACTTTAAAAGAACTTAATTTTTTATTATTTTGTTAGAACCTCATTTGTATGCGTTTTCATGAGTAAAATATTGCATCAAATTAAAATATTGATAAAAATTGATGTAACTACTTAGTAATCTAGTTTTGAAAACTGCACCCAAATGAAAAAACTGTTGTAAAGCATTGGCTGCTTTAAAATATGGTTAAAAAACTGAAGTATTTCGAGGAAAACATAGAGTTACTCTTTCTTAGCTATGATATTTTTCATCTTATTTATCTTTTTCTGTGATGCAGTTTTGTTATGCAACAGATTCATAAAACTACACAATAAAGTAGTCCAACTAAAAAGAATCAAGCGTTCAGGTATAATAAAATTGCTGGACAGTACAGGGCTTGAGCTAATGGTCCTGATGAAAATATTTATTTTTAGGTTTTTTATTTACCTCTTCTTCTTTCTGCTTCTTGTTCTTTTCTTCTAGCTGCTTTCTTTTAAAAAGCTCTGCTTCCTCATACAGCCTTTTCGATTCCATTGCTTCCTCATGTTTCCTGACTTCCTCCTCCCGTTTCTTTGCCAACTGCTTCTCTGCCATTTGCAACTCTAGTGCAAGTTTCTGTTCCTTAGCTTCCGCACGTTTCCTATATAACAAAAAAATCAAATTAATCTTACTTTATCTGAAATCCGCTAAGATTGCAAAACAAGAAAAAACTCAAAGAAATAAACTTGGTAACTTTGGTTAAATAGGGGAAAAATAAATCAAGATTGTTCAAATATATTTTAAAACATTCACCACAAGATCATATTGACTAGTATGAAATTTGATGAAATAGCTTGTATTATCACATGTCAATCATGAAATGCATGTACAAAACTGTCGATGAGGTCAGCAGCAAAAATAACATAAGAGTTAATTGCTTCCATGGAGCTCTTACAGATTTGACAAAAATATAAAAATTATTCCAATATTTTTTAATTTGATTTCTCTGAATTTTATTAATGAACCGAATAACCCGAAATATCTTCAAAAAATGAATCTGACGCAATATTTCTGTTACTTGATGTCCCTAGTCATATTAGGGAAAGTTAAAATAAGACCCCATTTTTATCACTTGCAGTGAAGGAAATTCATGAGACTTTTTTCTTCAACCACATGCCCTGAAATATTCTAAAATCTTAAGAAATATACATATTTACAGTTTACTTCAGATAAAGCTAATTTGATTTTAACGAATTTTCGTCTATAGCGAATAAATGAAAAGGTCAAATTGCAACAAGTTTAGCTTTAGATATAGCGAATTAATTTGATAATCCAAACAGATTTGCTATGCCCAAAGTTTACTTTAAATAACATTGTAGATATCATAGAATACTCAAGTTTTTGAATGTATCATAATAACTAGCAAATGCACCATTGAAAATTGTACAATTGGATCTTTGCATTATCAAAAGAATGGGTTAAACTGAATGTATTTAGGGATACAAGCTTTCAAAACAACATCATTTTTGCTGGGCATATACTTCGAAATATAAAAATTCTCCGAAAAATATTTGGGTTCATAGACGCAAATGTATATTTCTGAAAATGTATTCTTTAGTTACCTTTCAAGGGCCATACGCTCGTCATCATCAAACTGTGGCTGTCTCATCTTTGATACTCCTTGTGTTCCTTTATGCCCTAATGCAGCAGTCATGCCTACTCCTCCATACACATCATTCACAAATCGCTGTCTTGCAATATTGGAAAATTGTGGGGACTCTGAAACAGAAGAATCATTAGAATCCCTTCCAATCTTGCTTTCAGTCGAAGCTCGGCATTTCTCAAGAGAATCTCTGTTCTGGAAACGTATATCAGGAGGAGATCTCCATTCATTCGAATATTCAGATGACACATTAGAAGCATTATAAAACCTTCTGTTATCATTTTCGTTTTGCCCTGAATACTGAGATTCAGTTTGGTTTGATGGTCGATTCTGGTAATTGTTGTGTGGAGGAGACCTCCATTCGACAGATCGTTCGGACTGTGAGTACTCCGATCTCACTTCTTCATTGTGAGCACCACTGAATCCACCGTTTTCAAATGGATAACCAAATGGTGCTACATTTCTATGGACATCATTTGATGCAACAGCGGAGCATGCATAACTGTTAGTTGCAATTTTTGTAATATCTTTTGCATGTGATATTGCCAAGCTTCTACCTCCCCCAGATGCCGCTTCAGCTTTTTCAGCCTTTTTCTTGGCTTCATTAAGTTGCATTTGCTTTCGCAGTTCTTCGCCATACTTCAATTTCTGAGCTTTTGCATGAGCTTTATCGTCTCGATCAGGTATACCCGGACCCCAATATGAGGTAGCAGATCCAGGTACTGATTGACTCTTTTGATGCGAAATGGCTGGACTTTCATACGAGTTATTTCGATCATCATTCTTATTAGTAAAATACTGGTCAGAATTCCTTCCTGGGATGCCATCTAAATTTGTGTAACTTTTTTTATATGTGCGTGCGGACAACGGGTCGTCGTCATTCAGCTGTGATGCATCAATATCACTTTTGCCTTGGCAGCTAGATTGGGTGTTTGAGTCAGCAGCAGAAACTCCAGATTTTTGCAACCGATCTTCGTCCAACTGATAACTTTTCATAATTTGGGAACTTATGCTTCTCTTATGAAATTCCAAAACTTTCTGATCACTCTCAATAGGATTATGCATATTGCGGATTCCTTGACCTTTTGCAAAGTTTTTGGGGATTCGACGATGTGCATCCATCTGAGATGTAATCCCTCCTGTATCATTATACGGAGAAAATCTTGAACTTTTACGAATCGACGTTTGTTCGAGGTCCTTGACAGCAGCATGTTGAAAGTAATTTTTTTTTCCATCCGACGATCCTATTCTACGTGCAGCGTAATATTCATCTCGGGAAAGTTCAATCTTACCATGGCCGTCGTTCGCATCATTTGGATCTTGAGATATCGAATCATCTCGATACATATCTTCTGATGGTTTCTCCAAATCTTTACATATCGTTGGATTTCTCTTCATTGCCTCCAAATGCTCTTGAACTTGCCTTTCGAAATCAGGATCTGTCCCAGGTGGCGGAACCGGATCTGATTGAAAATCATCTTGATGTCTAGCTGCATATTTTGATAACGTTAGAAGCCGAAATTTTTAAATCCAAATATGTATATTTGGTGCAATAATATTTACCTGAGTATGATTTATGATGTTGACTATAAGGTAGAGAATTCTTCTCCATTGTATCTCGCGGTTTGGTACGAGAGTTCCATGTTTGGCCTGTCTGATGCTTTGTCTTTCGAGCTAAATCATGTTGAGAAGACATGAACGACTGACATAAAGATTCTTGAGATTACTTAATAGACAATGTCTAGAAGTTACACTAACGGCATAAAAGCATTTGGTAAAGGCAGTTGCAACGCGCAGATAATGCATGTGAATTCATGTAAAAACGACGAAAAGGATAAACTAAACCTGAAACGATTACTTTTGCCATTATATCTCCGAATAATTAATTTTTTGTCTATTTGATTTTTCAAAAGGTCCATTTTACGTTTCAGTAAAATTTTGCATTTGTGAAATTACGAATTTAGTAAAGATTTGTAAAATAACGAATCTTATTTAACCTTGTATTACTGGTAGTCGTAGAAACAGCTTCAACTTATAGCCAGGAAAATATGGAAACAATCCTCGGCCACATGTCATTTTAAATTTTTTTCGTTAACTTGCTGGAGCTGGAGTGATTTCTGCTTGAATTGCAATATCCAAGTGGATAATGGGAATGAAAGAAAATGCAATCATAATGATGCGGAAAGAGAAGAAAATGCAATCATAATGATGCGGAAAGAGATGAAAATGGGGTCAGAATCTTTGGTATATGGCTGAATGCAATGCGCCTAGCTCAGCAGAAAGCTGACAGAAGTGAGGATGGTAATGTTTATCAGCAGAATCTTTCAGATTTCAAATTTGGAATGGATCTGGAACCACTGCTAGATTACAATGGCAAAAACTGGCTTCAGGAAACAGATATTGTTAAATTTCATGACTGCAAGATTGATCTGGTTCATTCTTAGGCAACATCAAGATTGCAGATATTGATATGCTTTAATTCAATATGTAAGTCATATGTTATTATAAATTCTTTATCTTTCTGGCTAATTCTATTCTAATGCTAGCTAGAAACTCCTGATATTGCATGTGTATGTTTCACTTTCAAGCTTCCATTATCTGGTGAGTACATACATTTTGTCCGTAAATTGCATTTGAATTTAGATTTTACAAGTTACAGGTAGTTTAGTGAATCATAGAACACTTTTAACATGTTCTTAGTTCTATCGCACTTTATTCATTTCTATCCTACAATTTAAACCTGAAATTGCCAAGTTAGTAACTGCAGTACATTACATAATTTGAACAATATTTGCAAGGACAGTTATGTATTTGTGACCTGAATATTCCAGTTACATGGCTACTATTTTAAATTACTATTTGAAACAGATTTTATCTTAACCAACTCTGGGGTTTACCAATACTGGTCCACTGTATTAGTCTTTTTAGTTTGTGTTAAGAATTAATCCTTTAATTGGTTAATTTGGAGTTAAATCCTTAGAGTAAAGTTCATTTTATAGCTGCAGAATTCTACAGAAGCATTGAGACAAGTCAATGTTCAATATATTGGGTAACATAGGGTATCCTTGGGCTGTGATGATGGGTTAGGGTTTATAATATGTGGGTTTGCTAACATATTCATGCACCAATTATCATTTGGCTTTCTTTCTTTTACTTATCACATTTATAACTGCTTGACCCCACAGTAATGTCATTTTTTCAAACAAAAGATACATTGAATTTTGTGTATATCTATCTGAAACTAATTTCTGTTTGTATATCCATTGAAATTGCTAAGTCAAACACTCTGTGGCAAATAAAAAATTGTTCAGTTAAAACAGATATTTAGATTAAAGAGGCTTTGATCAATTTTTATACTTTTCTATGAAGCTATGAAATGTAAGTGTTGTTCTTTTGACTGATCATCATTACTTTTTAACTAAGCAAGCAGAATAGAAACTTGTCTAAAATTTAATCATTGTAGAATGTCTCATCTTACTTTCAAGGTATCATAGAGGTCAATTTAGCATCTTGATAGCAACACTTTTCTACCATGTTGAGATTTGGTTTAGACTTCTTAATATCAGAAGCTTTTGCCAAGTTCATACCATACTAATTTCAGATGCAGTAAAACAGTTGATCCAATATCAATATCTTTTAGCACATCCAGTTTTCAGTTAAGATCAAGATCCATCATTTCTGTGTAGAGAAACGCTTGAAGAGTGTACATGTACTTTAAGATACTGGCTGTATTGAGAGGCTGGAATGGAACCTAGCAGGTCTTGTACTTAAATTACTTCTGCATACAGCTGTTAGGAATTAACTTCCTAAAGTACTTATTCCATTTTTAGCTGCAGTACAATTCAGGAAGATTTGTGCAGCTATACAGTTTAAGAGAATTTGCACAATCCTGATATGAGGAGAGTCACATTGGTAGAAGTTCAAGGAGAGTTACATGGGTAGAAGTTCAAGGAGAGTTATATGAGTAGAAGTTCAAGGAGAGTTATATGAGTAGAAGTTCAAGGAGAGTTATATGAGTAGAAGTTCAAGGAGAGTTACATAAGTAGAAGTTCAAGGAGAATCATACATTTTGAATAATCAGCTTACATGTATTTTGTTGTGTTGATGGAATGTCCTCACTTCTATCAACGCAACTTACTGAATGCAACATATCTATGCTAATTCTTCTCCATTTATTTTTGCGTTTTAACTATTGTGTTTCTAATAACAGCCTCAAAACAACTTACAAATTATGGCAAAACAAACATAAAGTTATTCACCTAACTTTACTAGAATATAAAAGAATTAAATCATGTTTTAAATTTATATAAATGTATTCATAATGCAGATGAATGTGTCCATGTTGAAATGAACTTCATGAGAACTAAGTAAGATGCATACATTTTAAAAATCACTCTACAAACAGGTATTTAAGTTAAAAAGATATTTAACCTAGCATGTTTTATTATTATTTCTAATAATGATCTTTTACTTGCCACATTGTTTCAAGGCAGTAGGGTTGTGGGAGAGTGTCTAAGACTTGGGTAAAAAAGGTACAATCATATTTTATGCTAACCTGGTTATGAGTTATGCACTTATAAAATAGCAAAATGTGGCATGCTGCATATTGTTCAGTTTTATAAGAAAGATGAATTTAGCAACACTGTAACTCGAATTTCAGTTATTTGCTTTTATTATTTACAGTAAATGCTTAGTTATTTCAAACTTTTATTTATGATGGGTATTGAAAAAGACAGGTGCAGTCTGGATGAGGTCCAGAATATTTAGTTGAATGTATAAAATTTTAAATATCACCTTACACAAATGGTATTCCTATATATATACCATGTGCATTAATATTGAATCATCTTCTTGTCAGACTATGAGCTAGAAACTGACTTTAGTCATGTTTATTTTGATGGTCAAGCTTTGGATACGTCTTTTTCTTCTTATTTTCCAAAATAGCATTGTCTAAAATTTTTTGGAATGTAGAAGTTGCATTGCAAAGTTTCAGTCTCCACAACACAAACAAGAGTTAATCTAAATGAAAGATATTAAAATCCAAGTTTTATCTTATCATTTTTTCTAGTTTTTAGATATCTAGGTAAATATACCTAACATTACAATAGTACTTAAATTTTCTGATCATATTGTAAATCCAATGAAAGAATCAACTAATTTTGCTGCAAAATGCTATGGAAGAAAAAACATAAAAGCATTAAGATTGCACCAAAAAAAGGCAAGATGATAGTAATGATAAGTTGTCAAGCATAACTAAAGAACAAAAATATTTACGCAACAATTATAAAACTAGAAAATGACTTACTCTAACAAGTTAGGTTATGCATTGTTACAAATACAACAATGCCTTCATTACCTGAAAGAAGCAAAAAGAAGTGTAAAGAGCAGAAAGTGAAAAAAAAGTTCTCTGACTGCATTTATAATAATGCAAAAACATCTCTACAAATCCCAGAATTAGATTCAATTGATTGAACTCAATCATAAACAGTGAAGTGGACTTGAAATTTTTGCTCATTAAATACCACAAAAAGTATGTAATTTGAATAAAGTTCAAATTATCAGAAATAGACTGCAAACTTGGTACCATAGCTTAAAACATAGATAACAAAAAAGAACTGAAATGTTAAATGAGACCATAACAATATACTGTCTGTAGCAAACCAAGTTGAAGCATTACGTAATGAAAAATCAAGTCTGGTCAGATCTTTTCATTATGAGTGTGACTGTAAATAAATTCAGGCTGAATGATTGGTCACATTATACACTATAAGTATATCCTAGCAACCATTATATTTCAGCACAAATTGTGAAATACATACTATGCCATTTAAAAAAAAATGAGTTTCTCTTATTCAACTTAAATTTAAACCAAACATGAATTGAAACTATGTAAAATTGCTTCTGGCAATAATGCCATAGTTTTGTTCATTGCATCAAATTTAGTTGCATTTCATTGCAACAGTAACTGATTTGAAAAAACTTGGTAAATGCAAGTTTCAAACAGGTTTTCTGTGACACATCCTGATATTAGAAAGATGATGTCTGCCAGAGTAGCCAATTTATAAATTTTTTTAGCCAAAGACAATACAAAAACCAGAAATACTATTGAGAATGCAACTAAAAAAAAGCAAAAGAAAACGGACAAGAACTAGTACAGATACATTACATTTACTAATTTGCATTGAT
>JAULBW010004673.1:0-20260 GCA_032358265.1 Vaucheria bursata | reverse complement strand
GGACCAGCCTATCCTCTCTGGTACCGTTATTTCTGGATGTATTTTACAGACCCCACAATCCAATGTTACAGATTGAGTGAGAAAAAATCTGATATCGCAACTCCTCTTGAATTTTTCTGAATTTTTCAGTCTATTTTATCGCTCTACAATCCAAGTGAATATGGAATAGTTGATCGTACTTGGAAAAACGCTAAAATTTCAATATCATCATAATGGCTGGTCCTTGGTTTTACTTAAAGAGTAAAACAAATTAACATCAATGAGCCCTAAAATGAAAATTGCTATTTTACTGCACTTTTGTACGGTCTAATTATATTTATAAAATAAGGAAGTTCTGATATATGAAGTTTTTATATAGATGTATGGGAAAATACATTTACCTTTCAAATTAGCCAAATTATTTGTAAATTACCAAATTAATGAAATTTGTGTACAAAGATGGATTATTCATTGATTAATATTAGCGTCATTCAAGCTTATCTTGATATACTGATCTTAATAAAGGCTCTTGAATGCAAATATAACTACTAGTAATTTCATATTTATGTGTCCATTTTCTGTTTATCTTGATTAAAATCACTATATTTTATAATATGATTGACCACCTTGTGAGCAAAATCAACATTTTCAATAGTCACACATCCATAACTATCCAATGAGTTCTGATACATTATGGAAGATATATACAAAGAGTTAATATAATGGATTTTATCCCGAGTTTGTACTGTGGATCGTTACAAAGGTCTTAGCAGCAGACATAGAGTTGTTGTTATTGTCATCGTTTATTAACCGTATAGAGTACATTACAGTAATACGAAGTGCAATACATTGCTGAGATAAAAAATGAATGATGTCATACAATAGAGTTACAGGCATTAATAAAAGTAAGAAAAAACAAGATCCATGCGAATCTTTTACTGATCCAAAAAATGGTTTATTATACTGTAGGACACTTTTACTTCTACAATTTGGTTTGCACTTGTGGTTGTTGCTGTTGTGCTTGAATTGGATGTGTAATGTTATAAAACGGATCGACATCACGTAAAATATCGAAACTTGGAGCGGCAGCACGGGACTTGTTGGAAGGAGCAAATTTCTGCGGCGATTTATGGGAAGGATTGTTATTATTATTATTATTATTATTATTCTTGTAATTATGATGATCTAAGGAATGGTGTCGATAATCTATAGAGGACGAATGAAAATGGAGAGTACTTATACTAGGTTGATTCTGAGAGATACTATTGTAATGACTATTTATATTCGGAATATCAACAACAGATAACGATTGTGGCTTTTTGGGTACAACAGGTAATGATTGGAAGGTGTTACTAGAAGTGGAGTTAGCATTATGAATATTGAAGCGACCAGAGTTTAGATTGTTATTGGATGAATGCACGTGATTGTTTTTGTTATAAAAGACGCTAGCATTTAGATTATCATTGTTATTACTTTTATTGTTGACGGAATGTAATTCAATTTGTGCATTTACTTTTTCGGGTACTTTTATACTAGGTAAGGAAGCAGTATTATTCTCTTTTGCTGCTTGATGGATATTATCATACTCATCCTCATCTTCTGCTAGATTATTGTTTAGATTATATTTGGATGATAAACGACCAGGAATCATCCCTGCATTTACTGCTTGATTTTTTAATTCCAATTGTTTTTCACGTAACGACCATTTTCTATACAAGTACAGTAAATAAATGATACATGAAAGACCAAATACAGTTAATAAGCCACCAGCTATATTTTGCTTTACACTGAGGAATAATAAACCACACCCTATAAATTTACAACTGACGATCAATAAAGGTTGTATGTGCTCCTTACGTGTCAACATAGGTTGTATTTTAATAATTAATATAGCTTCAATGGTTGCTATGGATAATAAGATTGGAATTTGCACATAAGCATCTTTAGGTAAAACAGAAGCTTGTAGTGCCGATATAAATGAAAAGATCCAATTTATCGAACGAAACCAAAATCGATTCGGTTGCATCCGCCTATACATAAACCCATATTTCTTTCGAAATTCTTTTGCATCCAATAATTGATTGCGATAACCATGCCATAATTTTAATAAAAAATAGATGGGTAACGCAATGGAAAATGTAAATATAAATATCCACGAAAATATTGCGGCAGCTAAATGGGGACCATTTTTATAACATACTGTGGATTGTTCTGCTCGCATCCGTAATGTATCACTACCAGTATTATCAGGATTATAGCGATAAATTGGAAACTCGGTACAATTGATTATAGTTAAACATAAACTAGTGAATTGCAGATGAGTAATCACAATTAAAAATATAAAGGCTCTGATTAATCTAGGTCTAGCTGGATTTTTCAGCCATTCCCAAGGCAACCACACAATAGCTTTCCCAGTGAATATTTTCGTTTTTTCAATATACAGCTTTTGTCGTCTAAATTGATAAATTAAAGCGAATAAGGAAAACCAAACAAATAATGCTAGCAATACCACCACAGAAATTCCAAATCTTGTTGTATAGGATACTAAACTATTATTACCGGAGCAATCGGTTCTTAAAAAAGCAAAATCTAATTTAAAAGGACGTAAATAATTGAACGCCGTTCTCATTTTGGGACTAAATCGAATAAATAGACCATCTCCAGCACTCAGGATTTGTTGAGTTGTGATAACAAATATTGTTACATATTCCAACCATTTATCACTACAATAAATCAAACTCACACCTAAAAATGCAAAATATCCAAATACAAGTACACTTAAAATCGATAATTCTAAATTCCCACCATTACACGGTAAACAAATTGAATTTAATTCATAATAACCCTCGGAACATTTGCTACACATTGTACCCGTATATGGATCAAAGCAAGCACTTGGAGAGTTAGGTTTACCACCAGCACACTTCTCCTTTGTGAGATCATCACATTCAAATACTTTGGGAGTGTTGGGATTGGGTGAATAAAATCCAATTTGAGGAATAACAACATCCCCTCCGGGACATATAGTGTTCTCTGGGCAATCAATACAACTTGTGTTTAAAGCACTGGCACAAAATTTATTTGGAATAATGGCTGCATCGGTATAATATGGGATGATATTCGAAGGTAAACAAGCGGGATCTACATTTTCACCCGTAACAGGATAGGCAGAACAACTGGTTTTTATATTATTATTATTATTATTACCATTATCATTATTCGATACCAAACTAGTAAAAGTTATTGTAATAAATCCTGAATTGCTTGCGAAGGAAGTTTTGATTATTGCTACAATTGAATTTGGAGAAATCATAACGATATTGAGGGATTTATTATTAAATAGTAATTGGTCAATTGTATTTAAATTTTCTCCTATTATCGTAATTGTAGTTTCAACGCCCGTTGGGATTGCAATTGGAATAACATCTGTTAATTTTGGCTGAAGAATCTTTTGAGGGATGCATCGAATCCCAGATACATCATACGATAATTCGAAGCTAGAATTTATGCTCCAATAGGTTGTAGACAAACACTTGAGATTTATTGGTGAAGGAAAGAGCATCAGTGAATCTGACAAAATAGTACCAGCAGAACAGGTAATATTACATACACTGCCAATTGAATAATTCCGAGCTATTGCAGAACTACAATTGCTTGATCCACCAAGTACGTTGATAAATGGGCATCGAGTAGTATCATTGTAACCCATGCCACATTGATTTACATAAGTGATATTACTTATACAATACCCCAATGTTGTATTACCACACAGGCGGTAGCTAGAATTAACACATTTACATTCACCGCTACTACACTGTAAGCCTCCAGCCACATTACATTCATTTCCACACTCACCGCAATTGTCATTATCATTGAATACACCGGATAAACATTTACATTGACCAGATAAACAAGTGGTGCGATTCAAGCAAATACTGAAACAGGCACCACAATTGTTATTATCACCTAAAACCCCAGTACTACACTCACAGAACCCATTATTGCAACTAGTGCCATTTATACAAAGGTTTCCGCAATTCCCACAATTATTATTGTCATTAAATGCTCCTGAAGGGCACTGACAATTGCCAGATTGACATGTTTTTCCCAAGGTACATTGATTGTTACAGGAGCTACAATGATTAGAATCGGTTTCAAAATTAGCACATACAGCGGTTGAATCAAATGAACCACATTTATTTAAAGCAATGCTAGAACAAGAACATATTCCTGACTGACAAGATAAACCTCCTGCTACATTACAAGAATGTAAACAACTACCACAATTATTATTATCATTTAATGTTCCGTTGTTGCATACACAGCTGCCACCAGAACATATTCGCCCCAAGGTACAACGTAAACCGCATGTACCGCAATTGTTGTTATCATTCAAAGTCCCATTAGTACAGACACATGAACCATTAAAACAAGTTTGTCCTGATGTACACATTGTACCACAAAAACCACAGTTATTGTTATCATTAAATATACCACTTGCGCATATACATGAACCAGCAGAACAAATTTTTCCGGATGTACAAACTTTACCACAATCTCCACAATTACTGGTATCACTATCATACATAGACTTTAAAGTTGCACAAGGAGCAGGATTTACTCCTGTAGGACAAGTTTCATACCCTGCGAAACATGCACAGCTAAAACTTGAAGTAGAGCTAATATTAACACTACAAGTACCATTATTACAAGGATTATTTGTGCAAATTGTAGGAATACCCATCAACCGAATGCGGTTGTTAGCAAGTATGACCAAGTATCCTTCCATTGGGTTAATATCAGATCCCTGAAAGTTATCAAATTTTGCCCCCGGTCCATTCGCATCAATATATCCAGCTGTACCTTCTGTTCCGGCTATTGTAACTGCTTGTCTATTTATATTAGTATAATCAATTACTTTAACTGTGGTTTTATTCCTATCTTCCCAATAAGCTTTACGAAAGACGGAATCAATAGCTATCCGAAAAGCTTCTCCATCAAGTGAATAACTCGTCACAACATTAGTTTGTAAATCTATTTCTCTAACATATTGATAACTGCCACTGGCAATAAATAATAAATTGCGAGCCAAATCACCTTTTATACTGACAATATTTCCAAACGTAGCATTACTAGTAGCTCCGTCCACATTACCAGAAATACCAGATTTCCCAGCAAATGTAATATAGCTCGAAGTTTGTAAATTATACCTGATTATGCGATAACCATCGGCAATATATAAAAAATGGTGAATATTATCAGCGAATATTCCATTTCGAAACCCAGCCGAAAAAGGAGGACTAGAGACAAGCGTTGTAGTTTCATAAGTCGCTAAATTAACCTTTTTAACGCCATAATCCATCTCAGTATAAAACAAGGTATTGGAAGGTGTGTGAATTGTTAATTGATCAACGGCTGTTAAACACGCGGCGGTTGCACCTGGACCCGCACCTATACCATTCCTGCTTAAACCAGCAGTGGTACAACCCAATACCACTGTAGCTGTATACGTCGATACATTATACAGCCATAGCTTGTCCGTATCTGCAATATAGTAACCAGTAAAATCAGGAGCAGCGACAATTGAAGTAGGTTCAAATGAAACTTGATCACAAAGGACCGTTAAATTGGTTGGAAGACCTATAGTTCGAACAGAACCTATGCCACAAATCGAACATACGCTATAAACTCGCGTATCATTACAACCACACTTGAAGTACGGGTATGTCGTACTGGGCAAACATGGTACTCGCTGAGCGCATGGAGCTGATGCACAATAGTTAACTCCAGCAGAGCATAATCCAGACAGACATGATAAACCGCCTCCAACGTTGCATTGATTACCGCACAAACCGCAATTATCATTGTCATTAAATGTTCCATTATTGCATAAACAGTTGCCTGATTTACAAGTTTTACCTAATGTACACGAATAACCGCATACACCGCAATTGTTATTGTCATTAAATACTCCGGAAGCGCATAAACAATTGCCAAATTGACAAGTTTTGCCTGCATTGCATTGACTACCGCACATACCGCAATTATTATTATCATTAAACGTACCGTTACTGCATAAACAATTACCAAATTGGCATATTTTACCTGCATTACATTGATTACCACACGTTCCACAATTATTATTATCATTAAATGTTCCCGAAAGACATGAGCAGTTACCTGATTGGCAAGTTTTACCTAAAGTACAGGAATAACCGCAAGTACCACAATTGTTATTATCATTATATGTACCATTGGTACATAAACAGTTATCGGATTGACAAATTTTACCAGCATTGCATTGATTAGTACAATTACCACAATGATTAGAATCATTTTGAAAATTCACACAGATAGCTAACAAATCAGGTGAACCACATTTATTCTTTCCCGCAGCACATGTACATATTCCAGCATTACATAATCCGCCAGCACCTGTATTGCAGCTATTACCACACCTTCCACAATTATTATTATCTTGCAAATAAGCAAATATGGGTGTAGCACATACCGAAGAATTGTTAAAAGTAGAGCACGTTTCATAACTGGAGGAGCAGCTGCATATAGTTTGATTACAAAATTGATTCGGACTCGGACATACATTATTACATACACCACAATTCAGCGAATTGTTGACAAAAAAGCTCCCAGAACGACATACACCATTACAAAGCGCGGTACCGAAATCGCATGTGCAACTTCCATTCAAACAAATAAACCCATTGGTAGAATTACAAGTGCGGTTACATACCCCACAATTGAATATATCATTGTTAAAATCAGGAATATAATAATTGCAAGTGCCCTGACACGAAGTATAACCTTGAGAACAATTAAATATAGGGATATTGCTTAGGCGAAAGGCTACACCTGAGCCAGCTACACCACCAGCATAGGTTACACCATACACATTTGAATCCCTAGCAACCATTAAAGTACCATAAGGAGTAGAACCTCCACTACTCCCAGTAAAATGATGAATTACAGTAACACTTGTACCATCTCGAGCGACACGAAATATGGTACCAGCACTATTACTTCCACCAGCAGAAGCAGTACCAAATAAATTGCCGTGAATTTCTATTAATCCACTGTAGATATTACTACCTTGAGTAGTTAGAACAGCAAGAGGTGCTACAATACCATTCAATGTACAACGATATACTACACCATTGGAAGTTATACCATATAAATTTTGATCACTTGCTTCTATTAATGGTCCATAAGGAGCTTGTCCAGCAGCACCACCCGTAAAACTATGCAGACTATTAAATGTTCCATTTAATGATATACGATATATTGTACCATACCCGCTCGACCCACCACTGGATGTAGTCCCATATAAATATTGATTGGAAGCTTGAATCATAGAAGAATAAGGTGCTGAACCATCATTACTATTGAATTGATGCAGCAAGTTCAAATTACCATTCAAATCGATGGAAAAAATAGCTCCGCCATTACCTCCATAAACTTGTGTAGTTGTACCATACAATAAACCATTGTTTGCTTGGACCAAAGGACCATAGGGAGTATTGATTCCGGTTCCACTAAACTGATATAAAGCCGCCTCAATACCAGTGGTCGGATTAATCTTATATATAGCTCCAACATTCGACGTCCCACCAGATGGTGTTGTCCCATATATATAGGAATCATTTGCTTGAATTACTCCAGAATATGGACGAGAACCAACCGTTCCGGTGAATGAGGTCAAAACAGTTTGAGGTTTTCCTGCATCGGTACGATTAATTTTAAATATACACCCAAGACCATTTGTGCTTCCTATGTAAGTAGTTCCATAAATAAAATCATTTTGTTTATCTTCAACTAATTTCACATAGTAGGGATTTAACCCACTCGAAGGAGTGTTAGAAAATTCAAATAATACTGTATAATTTTGACCATTCACTCTACCTATGTTGGAAAACAACATACAGAATATTAGAAAAGGAAAAAGGGAGAATATTGGGGGAATAGTGGGATATTCACATTTCTTGTTTAGCATTGAACCAACTAACCTGAAGGTGGATAACGTAGTAGTAACTAAGGCATAATAATACTTTACAGCTACAATAAAGTCTTCAGCTTCCATTTTGTGAATGCAATAATGAGTTTGCAGATAAATTAATCTTAAAACTAGCAATTGTGGCGACTGCATTTTCCTAATGACTGCCAAGACTACCAATTTTCTACTAAAAGTGCAACACCCCGACCACAAAGGTAGGGGGTTATTTTCATGTTTCATGCTTTGTTATTCATGATTTGTGAATAAAATAATTGGTACTATTGCTGGAGTAAGATACCTGTTTCCTTTTCTAGGAGTAGCATTTGAACCTATAGTATAATAATACAGCACCCAATTGAATAGCATAATCATTAATACAACAGAATGATGGAGAAAAAGTATATTAATGTTTCACGGATTCTAATTTACTTAAAACAAGAATTAGTTTCAACGTTTGTTAGCTAAAAGCTCGATTCTGAAGTGGGATATGGTGCTATGTACTGGGTGAACCGTAGCTGCATTCCAAGTACCGTTATCTGCACTAGATGCTACAAGCAAAAATATAATTCACAATAAGCACATCATCGTGTGCTGCATCGCAGCTGATTTATTCATGATGCTACCAACATTTACAATCCAGAATAAGAAACTTGATGGGAAACCTGATCGTTTCGTTGATGGATGATTGTGGGATTAGCAGGCTAAATTGATGGTAATTTTAAGATCACGTTTATCACCCAGATTTCTTTCTGTCTAGATGGTGTGCCGATGAGCTAACCAATTCCATTAACACTTTACAGAAGTTAGAATAAAGAAAATCAGTGGAATAAAAGTATGGGCTAAATAATATACCTAAAAGCAAAAATTCTTGAATAATTATCATAAGTTAAACATCGCTGATTTACTATTGCATTTATCAACGACAATGTTGTTGGCAACTCCAAATAATGATATCAAATAAACACTTTGGTACACCTACATCAGCATAACAATTTGTAGCCTGTTCTATCAAGGAAGGGATCCTCTGGCATCGAATTGGATGCTGGCTGAAATCGATCATTAGCATAATCATCCGCAGAAGAAAACTGCAACAACCATAATAATAAAGGTATTAAAACTGGCTGGATTTAACTGGATATATTTCAACATCTCCAAAGCCATTTAAATGGTCCAATACTCCATGTTTAACACCACCTGTACAGTGCACCCAGCCCAGTGTATTATTCA
The DNA here is from genome assembly GCA_032358265.1 of Vaucheria bursata. Taxonomy (NCBI): domain Eukaryota; class Xanthophyceae; order Vaucheriales; family Vaucheriaceae; genus Vaucheria; species Vaucheria bursata. The sequence goes on along the minus strand of JAULBW010004673.1, from coordinate 11,046 downwards.
ATTCACAGGGTAAAGTTGGGGACTGTTGTCAATCTAGACGGGAGAGTTAATCTTAGTTCACCTGGTTTTGTATATATCATATATATCAATTGATAATATTAGCTGCCAACGGATGCATGGTTGAAGCAAAATATTAGCCATTAGTTGTCCAGGTACTTGGTGCTTCATTTGTTCATTCCACGGTTGATAATTAAAAGTGGAGGCATAATGTACTTGGACATAGGTTTTCGGTAGCATAGATGATATATTGTTATTATTTATTATTTCATTATAGCAAACAAGTTTGTTTTTTCCACTTAATAAATTTTATTAACATTAGTTGATAAATAATAAACTGGAATATTAGCATGGATTTATTGTTTATTATTATTTTCCGAAGTTTTGTTGTACAAAATTATTTCAAAATTATTTCATCCTGCAAGTGCGCACTATTATACCAAAAAACAATAAATAATAAACCAAGTGCATTAATAAATTTACCCTTGTCAAATTCTGAATAAAATTCACATTATAGTATGCAAGTTATGAAAATAAAAAACATGGATGTTATGGATATTAAGTTGATATAATCATAAACGTCGCTACTAATGAAATAGATTCAAGTAATTGTCATTTTATCAATGATATAATTCCTCGATCAATAAACAGCAAATGGTCAAATACATTCGTGGAAGTCCACGTTGTAAGTAGATCGCAGTTTTGAATTGCACAAAACATCAAATTACTGATAATACAAGCAGACTGACTTGAATTGTTATCGTTTATTAACCACGAGCAATATCAATCTTTATGTGTATGTAAATTTCCCAATTTGGCAGACTAGAAGGCTAATTCAATTATGTGGTCAATGAAGACAAGTTAAATAATATTATTTTCCGCTGTTACGCTTGTGGGACTACTGCTAGAGATTACGCGATAATAGATCATATGGCTCGATTTTTAAATAATATTAACAATGATATCGATTAAAAGTGATACCAACACAACCTGTGCAGCACCATGAATTGCACGTTTAACAGTTGGATTAGTGCTGGTGTTGAAGTACCATATTTACTGTGTTATACGATAAGTAAATTCCTCTATTAATACAAATCACCTGCGGTTGCAATCCAATTAACGATCCCTCCTTCCAGTAGCATAACACCAAATAGTATCCATCCCACCTGTATCAATAGTATTACCACGAAAGTTATGAATTGTAATAAACGAAAAATAGTTGAAAATACCACTTTATTCTATTTGGTATCACATTTTATAAAACAGTAGCATTTACTTGCAGCATCCCATAAAGCTATGGAAGTGCATGCGCACATGTAACTGGAAAAGATAGGATCACAATATGGGTACAACAACATTATATGCTTTTATGAATCCAACAACTAGATATGAATGTAACAAAAATCCTAACTTTCACAAACTATATATATACCGGTAATAGTTACGCGTGATAAGTGCACCACATTCGGAAAATACGTGATTTTATTGGTATTTAACTTATACATCTGACATCATGTTCTAGTAATAAAATTGTACGAATCAGCGATCTAAAATACAGTATCATGAAGCAACATCAGATATAAGAGCAACTAGTTGTTAATTGAGTTTTGCTGTGTGATAAACATAGGTCAAATTATAGCATCAAACAATAAGAAAAAATGTACTTAAACTCTTGTTTCATCCATACATATATGTACAATGATTATGTTGTAGCAGGATTTCTAATTGACTTTGGTTTAGGAATATGCACTGCTACCATTTCAGCAAGTTGTACATTACTATGATCGTCAGCATCTTCATAATCCACGGGAGGGTGGTTTAAAGATCTATGAACAGAAGGTTCAGCTAATGAACCACGAGCTGCTTTTACTCGATTAATAGCGGCATCACCCCCATGCAGCATAATGTTAATACCACTTTCATCCGCCACTTCAACATCTACAATATGAGGTTGTTTCCGACCGAGAACTGTTGTTCGATCACGGCACCAACACCAAAAAATAAAAAAGGTTATCATAACTATTCCTACTGGCACTACAACAGCAATGATAATTATAGTGGATGACGAGCTTGATCTACTCTGATCTTGAAAAGGACTAGTATTACACACGCCATAATGCAAACCATCACTACTGCTACAAATGGTTACAAATGAACCAGGTGCCAATTGTTGATTATGATTCTTTGTATGCCCTAGTAAAAAATATTGAGCAGTGAAATTATTACTTTGCATAGCCGTATTGAATGCACTAGATATATCTATCATAGGTACAATCGCAAACGAAACAGGAAGCGACCTTATCGTACCAGGTGCAACAGGAACTACAGCCAAGTCATTATCAATATTACCAATGTTCTTTAATTGATAATTATATGGAGCTCCAATTGATACTAGCAATATTCTATATCTATTGATGTCAAGGTCAACAATATTAGCCAATTCCAGTTTAAACTCCTCTGCAAACAATGCTTGGTTATTAACGTTTGGAGCTGGATAAACAGAAGGAACAGTTAGGTTAAAAATAATCAGGTTAAATAAATGTACAGTGTATGTGGAGTTGGAATCTGGCAAGGAGCCAGTAGCACTAGTGCTACTACTAGTACTACCACTACCACTGCTACTAATACTACCACTACCTCTAATACTACCACTACTACCCGCACTACTAGTACTACCACCGCTACTACTAAGACTAGTACTGCTACTAAGACTGCTAGTACTACTACTACTACAACTACTATCAATACCGCTACTACTGCGGGAGTCACTAAAGCCACTACTACTATTACTAGTGCTAATACCAATACCGCTGCTCGATTCAAAACTCGAAGAGATACTGGAGATAATAGAAGTACTTGCAAATCCTGCGCTCGACAAACTGGACGAACTGTCAAGAAGAGAGACACTGGTTGATGATGAGGAGGAGGATGATGATAAGCTATTGGAAACAGTAAAAGCAGTAAATCTAGAAGAGCTGCTTGTACCTGTCCCTTCGCCAGTACTGCTACTACTAATCGCATTAACAACACCTCCAGTACTGGATGTAGATGAGAATGATGATGATGATGATGAGGAGGAGGAGGAGGAGGAGCAGGAGGAGGAGGAGGAGGAGGAGGAGGATGATGCACTAGCACACGATATTGCATCAATACAATTAGCTGATAAACCAATAACTCCAATCATCATTCTATTACCTGCATTACCATTAGCCAAAGGATTACCATCGTCGTTTTTTTGATGTACTATTACACTTCTACCTATTACACTCCATTTCGGGTATGACGCACAATTAGCACCTAATGATACATAACTGATGCTAAAATCAAAATTAACTGCTCCAGTATTATCAGCAAATATATTACCCATATCTCCAGTATGTCTAAAATAATTAGTAACATTGTTACTATGTATAGGTGAATTTTGACCATTCCAATGACCCCCCGCAGCAGGTGCACCACTAGTAGGAGGAGTTTTATTACCACTAAATGGATATACAGGTTTACTACCTCCATTATTACGATTTATAGCACTTGGTATAATATCTGAATCATCACCCCATGAATGTATATGTATACCATAATATGTATTTGGTGATAAACCAGAAATACTACCTTTAACTCTCATATTAGGTGAAGTACCATTATTACAACCAGTTATAGCTTCATCTATAGCTTGAAATCTAACCCAACCACCTATTTCTCTACCTAATATATCATTATTAGGAACTGTTAAACCTAATGCATTATAATAAGCTAGTGTTTTATATAATAAAGCTACAGCTGATGATGGAGTTGTAGTACCATAAATTGTTGGATTAGGTTGAGTACCTATACCAGCTGGAGAATAATCCGCATCATTATCTATACCTGTATCTGGAGTTGAGGTACCAGTCACAAGAGGAGCAAACGTTGCATCAAGTGAATTAGCATAACCAATTTGTCCATTTAATGCAGGATTCAATAAACCAATAACCCCTTGAGCTAATGGAGTTCCAGCATTACCATTATTATTAGGTGTACATGAATCAAAATTACTATGTAATACTACTGCACGACCAATAACACCCCAACCAGGTTTTGAGTTAGGATAGCTCCAGCTGAGTGGAGATAATTGTAGTAAATTGGTTTGAGCAGTATTAGGAAATAGAAACTCCAAACTATCTGTAGCTATTGTGCCAGGGGGAATGGTTATATTACCAATATCACCAGCATGTCTATTTATACCAAATTGATAACACCCATGAACAGTATTACTAGGGTTCCAATGTGCACCTACCCCAGCATTACTTGTTATTATAGGTCCACCACTTGTTATACTAGTCAGATCACCATATGTATGAACATGCAATCCCAACGTAATGCCAGTTGTTCTACTATTATTAACACCAGTTAATGCTACAAACAGTCGTACGGGGGCAGTTGCTGAATTTAATTGGGTTAAAATAACTTGAGCCACCAATTTAGGAAATGGATGCGCAGGGGTTGAACTAAATTGATTAGGAGCACCTATTGTTAAAGATGGTCTTAAGGTTGCACCAGCATATAAAGATTGAGCATTTGCCCTCTGTTGGTTCATATTCAGCAACAATAATAAACCGATTGACCACAATAGGATCAGAGATCGCACTTGGCGTTGTAAAATTGTAAATAGTGGCATTTTTATTAGGTTGTTTGATGTTGGTTATTTATTACTGTATTGTGTAGTAATAGTAATCAATACAATCGTTTGTGAAATAAAAGGTCACACATAAGGTAGCCAGCAGTCATATTTGCCAGAATCGGTTTTATTTTTCATGATTCATGGTTTGTAAAGATTATAGCTACTTTTTGCTGCAAATATACTTTTACGGTACACAAATACAGGAGGAACCTATAAAAGAGAATTTTTAAATATCACCTTTTATGTTGCTCCAATACTAAATGATTATAGATGTAAACTTGAGGAGCTAAAGAGAAAGTTATTTTTTAAAGAAATTAAACCACAAATTTACCATGAACTTTTTCTTACATTGGAAAATATATTCTGGTCATTATCACTCCTAAAATGGGGCTAAATGGGATATAATCTTTTAGAAACAGCGCCTGAATAATAATTCAATGTGGACCAAAATATACAACACGCCTGCAAGTTGGACAGTATTAGCTTTTGTAATCAACCAACATCCAAAGCAATTATGCTCATTTTTAATTCCCTGGTAAGAAGCTACAGTTATATGTTAATGTATCATCAAGCTTGCCAGCACACCCCTGCACACATGTTTCAGCTGATTACACCATGCGGTCAAATAAATTATGGTGCATAATCTATCCTTTCAATTACCTCATAAATCAGACAGCAGTAATATATGATGAAGCAAATCTATGTTAAAAAGTTCATCAGCTTTAATTTGTCAACCACTTCAGCCCAATATTTCGTTATTCTCACGTATTACACCACGATAATTATTATTATAAGCTGATGTTACAACAATGCTAGTTAAACCCGACCATCATCGTCGTTAGCGTGTTACTGATTGCGATTTGGTACTTGCTTGTTAACAGATTCTGACTCGGATTCATTCAGAGAGTTTCGATGCATAGATAATGAATGTTATAACAAGATGTAATAGCCCACAAATTTACATACTACTAACATCAGCTAACTTCAATTGCCTGCTTTAATGCACCCAAAATTCTTTTGTGGTATCTCAAAATAATGAAGCTCTCATCTAAAGCAATCATTCTATGTCCCAAATATTGCCATGTAATGTACTAATGTTGCCGGCATGTCTCGTAGCAGACATACGAATTTCAGCATGTAAGTACATCATTATTATTCAGTGGTTCATATTTATTATTGATTGATTTGTTTGAATACATTTTGAATGAATCAATTAACAAAATGATAACGTGCTAAACAGATTTATTAGTTATGTGACATTATTATTTGTGGGAACAAAGTTTGAATTTAATTCTCCGTCCACCAAAAAACTGTGCTAGGAATGCAGACTAATAAATAAATCCTTGTATGCACACAATCACTAAAGAACAGTAATAGCGGCAACCATGGTTGTATTTTGTATTTACTGTTTTGATAGCTGAAAAAAGAAGATGGGTAAAATATACATTTAAATTAAAAATTTTTAACTACACAGATTCAGAGTATGTCAAAATATTTAGTATTCCTAGCAGTAACAAAACACATTTTGTGATGCTGCAAAGAAAAAAAAAGAAAGGCTTCCACAACGGTGAAAATGTCGCTGAAGAATGAAATAATAAGGACCATCATTATAATAATGTTGGTTGTATCGTTGATGCTACACTTTCATCGATGCCCTGAAAAGAACCAACAAATTAAGAAATCTTCTAATAAATTAGATTTCATACCCATCCAAATCCAAAAACAACGAACAGTGCAGAAGCCGCCTGCGACAAGGCGTCGTAACAAATTGGATAATGAACAGGTTGAGGGTAAGTTAATGAATGCAACAAAACATACCACGAATATCACCAGTCGCAGGTAGCACAGACAAGCATTACACGATACTACATCGTATATTTTAAGTATTACATTTATGAGTAGATGGTTAACAAGTCAAGTAATAAACTAGTACAGAATGAACCAATCAACATTTATTATGGATCCATTACCAAGTTAAAACATACAATCATATAAGTTACATGTGAATGAGACTATATGTGTGAGATAAACCAATGAAATCATTGTAACTCATTGATGTACAAAGCAGCTGATAGCATAATAAATAAAATATCCCGAGCCTCCATCAAAATGCCTTGAATTTCTACAAGAGATTTGTCGTGGACAATTAGAGGAAGAATTAAATATTGTTAAAAATCACGAAATGTGGAAGACTGGAACTACTGTTAGATTATTAAGACCAGAAAATCAAACCACACAACCGAGTAAAAAGAAAAAATAATGTCATCTCCACTATTACTACTTACTCTGATTAATCATATTCAGATATTGGCTAGAAATCCATAGCTGCTTTTGTAATATAGTGATGAGCGTCTTCATCCCCAAACAATCATACTGATATAGCTCTAGGACCACAATTACCATCACCAATTGCAAAACCAGTTAATAACAAGTTAAATGCACATCAACACGCCAAAAATTGTTAAATTTCCTACTAGTGGAGTATCGGCGGCAAATGCATTAGGAGGAACCATGGGAATTTTCAAGAAGCTGAAACTAAGAGCCCCTACATTGAATAAAGTAGAATGTATTGCAATGAAGAACCAAAAATGAGTTTCCATCCATGGACAAATTGAATGCGTATATTTAATACCACATTATCATTACGCAAACCGTGCAATTTTAGGCTGAACTCTCTCAATTTCCATTGCACGTGAATTCCAGACCGCTCCACCAGAATCTAAAATGGTGATTTTTATTTGTTAATCCTCTGAATAAAATGTGTGTACACTACAGTAATCATAAATACAAAAACCAATGCAATAATAGACTACCATTGTCAGTGAAATAAACAAAAATAAAAAAGCATGGATACTATGGATAATAAGTTAATAAATCAATAAATAAAAAACGTGACATTACTATGTTGCGACATTATACAAAGTAAATTGCGTTGTATCAATGAATGCAAAGCAAATGGTCAAATATCCAATACATTCGTGGGAGTGTACGTTGTAAGTATATCGCAATGTTGAATTGTAGATAGTATTTTAATAGATCATGTTCGTGGCAAATACTTACGTATTGTTTATTTAATACAAACGATATCAATCTTTATGTAAATGTGAATTTTCTTTTCGGTCTTGGCAGACTAAATTTAATTTAGAAGGTTAATCCAATTATCTGGTGTGCTCAATGTCAATTATCCAAAGGAGAAGATACAGTAAATAATATATTGCTGTTTTTACATTATTTGTGGAACCGCTTGCATTTTTATGTCCAAAACAAATATATTAACTATGACAGCGATTAACATGGCAGCTACACAACCACCGCACTAATGGCATATTTAACAGTTGGTGCTGTGGATACCATATTTACTGTGGTATATGATACATAACCCCTCGATTGTTACAAATCACCTGCGGTGGAAGTCCAATTGCGGATCCCTAACATGTCATAAGCAGTAGCATTGTTACTTTCATTATCCAATATCGCATCGAAGTGTACAGAGTGTAATTGGAATCCATACAATCGATGACTGTAACGAGAATCTCAACTTATATAGTACATACTAGTACTGACCACAGAGAGCAGCTCATTCGTCGTGTTGTTGTTGTTTTGGTTGCAGTTGTAACTGTCTTTGAATAATAGCGGCGGGTAAAATCTTGGATGTAGTTTCAAGGTTTAAAGAACATGCGTTTTTTGACGTTGATGTCTCTGTCGCACCTAAATTATCCAATGTATAGAAATAAACAGTAGCCGATTGAACTCCACCTTTGAACACCATACGATCCATTTTCCCTAAAGTCGACCATCCATTTAACCCCAAATATCTCCAACAAAATGGTGATTGCATAGATACCATTACTTTCCATCTAGTTGTTCCCTGTGCTGGATTGGACAGTACCCCAGCCAGTTTTTGTAAGCTTGCAGCAGAAAACATAAGATCAAACAAACATAAATGAGAGGATGCGTGAAATCGCTGATATACTTCACTTTTGGGATTATCAACATAACTAAGAATATCACCATCAAATATGTGCAGTCCTGGAGGCAATAGATTTTGCTTGGTGGTTCCTGGACAATTAAATCGATGCAACTGTAATAATTGCGTAGAATTGTTACTATCGGTGCCATTATGATTATTATGGTTATCGTCCTCGTGTGCATTGTTATAATTATTGTTATTATGGTTATTATTTCTATCCTGGTTATAACGTGAGACATTGTTATTATAGTTGACTTTGCTACAATCAACCCTACGATTTTGTACAGCTTGGCTACTATTACTACGATTATTGTTGATGTTGGACTGAATAGAATCAGAAAAAGTAGATAATTTGCTACAGGCTAACTTAGATCTTGTACAAGTACCAGCATAGGAACTGAAATCAGCCGTAGCATATTCATTACTATTACGATATCCATAGGTACAATCAAATTGAAGTGTATTAAAAATAGCGCAAAGATCAATAATCGATTGTTTTGCACGTGTTGAAACCAATTCAATACCCATTACATTTTCTATTCCTAATCCTGCATAAGCAAGTAATAACAAATGTCCATTTCCTGAACCTATATCAAATAATACATCAGAATAAACATTTAATCGATAAGATGGTGCAACGAAATAGATTAAATATACTAAAACCTCTAATACACCTTTTAAACGAATTTCTGCATTAGTGCTGGAAGATATTGAACCAGCAATTTCATTGGTATTTGTAGATCCAGATACTAGACTAGTTGATAATATGTATGAGGGTAGGCGATTGTATTTTGCTTCCAATTGTTGGATATAGGATAAATGTTCTGGGGAAAATAAATTGTAAATATCTTCATTATACCGTAGATTAGGTATGCTATGGTCTGTTGTAGTAACAACATTAACATGATCACCAAACGAAACATTGTTAATGCTAATCTTGGCTGCATCGCTCAATAATTCTAGCCCAGTTCCAAACGTCAATATCTGGTCGCTATTGTTGTTGTTATTATTATTATTACTAAATATCAATTTCGCATTTTGTAAATAATACCTAGAGAATTTTTTCGATGTTGTTGCAGGTGAAGCAGATAAAACTGAGTGTGCCAGTTTATATATATTTGGATCGGTAGGATTATTAATAGTATCATTACAGCTGGTAAAAACTTGATTATTCCTTTTCTTCCCAAGAGTGTAATGCAATTGATAACAAGCTTTGCAAATCCTAAAATTGGAACCTGAACGGTATGGAAGAGGAATATAGCATGGTTCTGGTATTGGACAACTGTGCTTCATTTTCGTAGATCGACCATATAAATTACATCCAGCGCAATGGTTTTGTGTAGCTGAATAATGAACTGCTTTACGTTTACGGTCATTATTGTTATTATTACTAGTCATACCTTGGGAATTTTGCTTCTGGCTTAGTTATCTCGCTTCGAGCGGATGTCTTTCCAAGAAATAAGAAAATAACTATGTCAGTAACATCATATTCAATTAATGTTAACCATTCTGCGAACGAGAATAAGGAAATATAACAAGGCAAAACATTTTACTTTTTTTGTTTGTTTTTTTTTATTGTGCTGAAACCGCTAAATCCAAATTATTGGCAGTTCGGAGTTTGTTGGCTGAATTTTCACACCAGGTGTGAAAAAAAAAAAAAACTCGCTATCATACAATCATACAACAGCAGTTTATTTCTCGTCTAAATATGTCTAGGGAAACTAGATCATCTATAAAGCATCAAAAACAGTTGGTAGATAAACAAGATGAGTTAGGAGTTGCCACAGAGCTTCAACAACTGCATATACAATCTTCCCCTTTAATTAAAAAGCGTCGTCCAAATCATAATAAGAATAATAATAATAATACTAACAGCAATGACCACAGTAGTAACCCTGATAATAGTCACTCTACAAATAACTCGAGCTCTAGCACCGATAGCACTAATAATAAAATTGATAATAATCAGCCTATGGAAACAACCTTAAATAACAATTCAAACATCGCCAGCTTACAACAACACGACAATCACAATGATGAATTTAAAACTACAGTTGATGTAATGAATTACGTAAAAAAGTGTCTATTACAGCAGCATTTGAATGAAAATGAAATTGTTTTTCCTTTGTTATTATTACAAGATGCATTTACATCTCCATCCAAACAATGCGCAGAAGCTATTATAACTCATAATATTGAATACCATGAAAATAAAATCAAGGAAGCCCAACAAAAGGAGTTGGTAAAAAAAGCTGAATATTGCAAGAAACTTGCAGAGTTTCTGGAATATAATGTTAAGCCTAAAAAAAGTGAAATCAATCGCTTGAAGGCTTTTCTGGAAAAAGAATCTGAAATGTATTTACAAAAGTCAGGTCAATCACCAGCTAAAAACAACACCGCCACAACAACTAAAACTGTA
>JAULBW010004662.1:0-20261 GCA_032358265.1 Vaucheria bursata | reverse complement strand
ACTTGTATTTCATTATTTCTCTTGTTCCTTCTATTGCTGTAATCCATCTTCCTTCTTCCAATCTTGTTTCTTGACCCATTTCCCTATCTTTTGCAAGTCTTGACAGTTTGCTGCATACATTGAATTCTTCTCTTAGTAAAATGGTTTAACATTGGTGAAATTGCTTTATTTCTCCAGTTATCATCATTATACCCCAACTTTAGATAAAGATTTTTCATCTTTTGCCTGCTATATGCTGAAAGCAGTTGAAGTGCTGTTAGAAACTAATTTCCTTAGGTGTTAGTTCTATTTCTGTAGCTGCAGTAAGTTCTCATTGAAGTATTTATGATGTCCTAAGTTAATTTGCTGCATAGATGCCAGCAGGCTCATATTTTATGTGTTGATAAAGCTATCTCATTTCTATCAACATAACTATCATGTGATAAATATACACATTTTTGTCACAGTTTTCTTGCTTTATTGTGTATTGCATTTCTAACTAATGCACAAATACTAGTTTTTACAGATTAGTTGTATTGAGTACTTTCTAGCACTGCTGATAAACTTCAAAAGATTTTTGAACTATACATATGCAGGGATATTCTTTGTGTATTTTTTTCCTCATTATGTAAACTTGGGCTTAGATTGCATTTCTCATTGAAATGTTTGTTTCAATGAACTTTAGCAATGCAAAAAAATAGCTAGATGATTGATATGAAATATGCACGCACAATTTATTTTTTTTCTGTCTTTGAATTTATGTACTGTTAGGACTTAAGCGGTTATAGTCACACGGGTTTGAATCAAGCAATGGTTTAAGATGCTCTAATACTAGGATAAGTGCATTGTTGTATATTTTGTAGTAATATTCATAATAAGTACTACATTGAGAGTAGTAATAGTAGTAGTCCGGTGCCATGTATAATTCGACTTAATTTGTGTAGTTTATTTGCATTATGTTGTTTCTGCTTCAGTGGTGGAAACAACAACATAATAATACGTGTTTCCTGTTGATTTCTTTTTGTTTCCTGCTGTAGTTTATCCTGGTAACTCAGAATTTTTTCCTTGTTTGGGCAATAATCTCGTCTTGTTTGTTTAACTCTTTTCTTATTCGTCCGTTCGACAACACGTTCCTGACATGTACTTCCATCTGTACTGGAAGTTTTTCTAAACTGGATGTGCAACTTTAACTTCAACTAAAGTTTATGCATAGCCAAAAGTGGTGAGAAAAGTTGTTCATTATTAGTTTCTTGATGAGATACATTTCCTGCACAAAATCCAAAGTTGTGCGTACAATATACATCTTTGTAGATTAAAAATTATTTGCTGATGCTTAAATTCTTTGCTACCAGTCTACAGACAACATCAATCATCATGTTTCATATGGGTACCAAAAGAATATGCATGTTAAAAGTCAAATAAATATATTTGTATTATCAAGTTTATTCAGTAATATTTTTGATCATTAGTACACTAATGAAATACTGTAATATATCATAAGTTTCTTGCATTTGTGTAATTGTTTTGATGAAATATTCAACCTTGATTTTTTAGAAAGCACTTAACAAATATACGTAACCTTTTTATTTAGCTCAATGAAACTTCTTTTCTAGTTGTGGTAGATATGAGGTCCTAAGATACTTTCATCAATGATAATTTATTACAAAAGAAATTCATAGTACAAGTCAAACTGTGCAGCAAATATCATGAAAAGTGTAAAACAGCTTTCTGCAAGCACTGAATGTCTTAGCTTGTATGTTGCTGTTTCAGTAGGTGAACAAGTCATTAATATATTTTAAACACACACCTAATAGTTATTTCTTGGAGATATCTGCTAAAACTTAAAACAGCATGCTGAAACACCAAGTTAGATACTCTGCAGTGAATGACAGATTCTTCAGTTAATGCAAGTGTTTGAGTTACAGAGGTTTTAAACAACTGTTTTTCATCCAATATGTAATGGGTGTCAAGACTTGTAAAAGAAAGGAAAAGGATCAAAGAAACAAGATTAGAACAAGGAAGATGGATAGCAGCAATAGAGAGAACAAGAGAAATAATGGAATGCAAGTGTACTGACTTATATGTAAATGTGAATGTGTTTCCACTAATGACAAGAAAACATAAAGATGAAATATAAAAGAATAAATGATGACCAGTTTGAACTTGAGGACTAGCCTCATTCCCACTTGCTGATTTGTGAAAAGTCATCAAGAACAAGAACAAATTCCCATTGGCTGATTAGTAAAGAGTCATCAGATTATCTTCCTGTAGGCTAATCTGCAAAAGGCTATCAAAGTAAGAATGGAACAAAATCCCCATGAGCTATTTTCATGAAAAGTCACAAAAACAAGAATAGAGCAATATCCCATTGGCTGCTTATGTGAAGAGTCATTGAAATATATGAAACAGAACATGAAGTGTAGAATATTCTGGAACATGCGGATCTACTGTATTGCTGTAGTCCTAGCAATGGGTTAAAGACACATTAATCAGTTTTATGTATATTTTATATGCCTATAGTTACAAAGTTTGATCGATATTTATTAATTTTTTTGTGATAAGAAATATTCACCCTTGGACTTTGATGATTATGTAATTGATAAAATACAAATAGGGAAAAGAAAAAGAAGGTGCTGCAATACTAGAGTTGCAGCAAAAAGTGCAAGTGATCATAATGGCATTGTAAGAAAATAAATGAAAGAAAGATATAACAAGACAAGTATTTACCAGTCAGCAAGAAAAATGACCTAATACTTAACTATGTCAGAGAATATGGTACTTTAAATACAGCAATCAAAGAAATGGATAAAAGTCAGAAAAGTAAATAAATGTGAGGAAGAAAACCAAAGTGGACATTTAACTTTGAATATACTTGTAATGCAAACAGACATTTAAACATGAATCATACAGTATATACTACTGCATTGCTACAAGTAAACTCTAGCAATGCATGATAGACAATTATTCAATCACATGATGGACCAGTAGTAATTGCGCTGTGGCACTATTCCATTGGCTAGAGTGAGAACATGATGTCAGCAGTCAGAATTCTTAAACTGAGAACAGAAACAATGACACATTTAACATAATCATAGGATTAACTGTTAAACGGTTGATTTCTAACAATATTGAAGATGAAAGTTCATTTTCAAACATATATAAAACTTTTGTTACATTCTGTTGAAGTTTGTGTCATAAGGGAATCTAAGCTTTGTCACAAAATACATTTGTAGTGAAGTTACTAATGCCACCACTAAACTCTGTATTTGAGGTGATGCATAAATGATCAGAAATGTCATCAAGTAGTAATAACAATTTATGAATAAACTACAGCTAACAGATCAGAATTTTGAACAGAAATGTGGCAGTAACTACAGAAATCTGTCATGACTTGCTGTACTATGAAATAAGACACGGAAACATGAGGAATACACAAGGTACCAACAGGAAAGTCACGGATATTAATAACACTTGATTATAGTACAAAAACCTACAAGCTACAACTTGTGTGATTGGAAGTGAATTCCGATCAAATCATAAACCTGCAATATGTCTCATACAACCGAATCTAGTCGATTTCAGCCGCAGCGATTCTAACAAAATCCTAACAATAATTCTCATTTTGTTTCTGAAAGTAATATAAATTTAAATTTATCCAGCATCTTCATAGTAATGCTCCTGTATCATGTTGACTTGTGGTCTTAGCATTAGCCAAGTAACCAGTTCTGCTTCTTCATCATTATCAGAATCATCTTACAAATCAAATTTTCCATCAAGACCGTTTCTTTATTTCTGTGCAGGGCAACTCTTGAGTTATACACACTTACTTAGAGAATGAGTTTTTAAAAGATTGAAATGGAATTCTGCAGGTCTTGTGTTCAAATCTTGATGTTGTAAAATATTATCAAATATTATCATACTTGGCAATACATTTACCCAAGAATCCTAACACACATAGCTTCAAAACAATATGTTCTAATTTATGACACTGCAGAAATGAAGCTGCCTCCTAACTATTCTAGAAAATTAAAGAAATTGAATCAGTTTTTTTGGAAAATTTGTGCAAACTTGTACACTTTATAGGTTAAGGTATTTATATTGAAGAGGTTCATCAGAACTAAATGAGGAATGTACATTCTAAAGATCATTTACCAGACAAGTGCTCCTGACTGCTTAGTGAGCCAGCATTTGTTTGGTGTTATTTAATTTAGACAAATTTCCTCGATCTCTAGATTGAATTTTTATTCTTTTTCAACACAAAATTTAGTATTACTTTTTCAATTGGCTTCGATTGCATGATCGAGTGAACGGTAAGACGTCTTAATGCGTTCGGGTTAAAGAGGTATTCGAGTTTGCAGGTTTCTCTATATTTTAAAATTTAAATTTTAATAAACCCATATCCAATTTTTATGGTACCTAAATGTTTTAATTTCAAATATCAGATCAGAGAGAATAATAATTTAATTGAGGCAGGCATAAGAAAGTGCCGATGATGAACGAGCTAGTCTTTTACTTATAATTCTAATAGCTTTATCAGCCTTCTCTTGTGTCGGTTCATATCTGAAATATTACTTGAACAATGAAACCGAGCATTCAAGATAATGCAACTCGCGCTATTCCTTCGTCTATGTCAAAATTTGGATTGCGCCAATTCTTATTTTCATCTTTATTTGCGTATATCATACTTTTATACATCTTAGAAGGTCGATTTCATCAGCAAAGCTCGTCAGTAACCGAAACATCACATAACAAAGATGATTCTGCGTCCTCTCCCATGCCGGTTGATGTACAGGAACCAAATGTCTTTATGGAGTACCAAATTCGAGAATTTGGAATGAGTAATAAGAAAGATAACGGACACAAAGTTCTTGTTCGTTATTGCAGTAGCTGAGGCATGGAGAGAAACTTCGTCGAGCTTCAGGTACACGTTATATCTTTTTCAATTAACCTATTGTGGTCAAATGTATTAAGTTCTTTATTTTGTGCAGAAGTTTCTCGAAAAATCTTACCCTGAGTTGATCGGATGTGTGTTTGGAGAACTCTATCCTCCGCCCCGTTGGGCTGTTTATTTCTCTTATGGAATGCAATTCATTCAAGTTTCTGGTTCGATAGTTGTACTCCTTGGCGGAACTGTTTTCAGATTTCTTGGTATAGCGGAGCCACATTTTTTCTACTATTTACATCAGAATAAACTCAAAATTATTGGAGGACTATTTTTTCTTACATCTTTGGCAAATTCGTTGCAGTCTACAGGTGCTTTTGAGGTGTTAATTGATGGAGAATTAGTCTTTTCACGTTTGGAAACCAAAAAATTTCCTGGACGCGAAGACATATTTCGAGCTTTCGCACTGAAAGGGTTTACATCCCATCAATTTTAGCCTCATTTGACCGCAATAATTGCAATACCATATATGTTTCAATCTGTACTATACATTCGGATGAAGCCCCGGATGTATTATACAATCAATGAAGTGAAGATTCGGCATCTATTATTTTCAATGTGATGACGCTCAGCGGGAAAATGTATTTTTACAATCTGCTGGGTTGACAAATTTGCTAGTAATAGTTATGCTGTTTCCTTTAAGTAATTGTTAATTTGCATGCTTGTTTAAATATGTTTATTAGCTAATTAAATAATTTAAGTTGGTAACGTAATCAATTCCTTCAGCAACTCAGTTATTTCCAGCAGTTGATATGATGTAGCTGAACATGTAGGTAGAAATTAAGAATAATAATTCATATTGTGCAGAATGGCGACAATATACTCTATTGCTGGTCTATGCGGTGGATAGTTTGTATTATGTGGAATTCGGAATAATGAAAAACAGTGATATCCGTAGGTCGATGCACTGATAAGAATATCATTGACTTGACCTGGGGGGGACTATTTGTTGTGCAATGTAAGATGAGTTAATTTTTTTCTAAAGAGTCTAAGTATCCTAGGATTTTAGTACATTTTAGCTTACATCAAAATTGAGTAGTGATGTTTAATGCAGTTGGGCAAGAGTTAAGAAAATTTAATGAACAGTTCTCTTTGGAAATATGTGAAGAATTGCTCTAATATTGTGTGAATAATATTATCAAAAAATATGGTGTTTGTTCTACTCGGTGCCATATTAAAGTTATAAATGTCAGCCATGAAATTGAATAAAAATATGCATTATTGGTTATATTTCCCTCTATATATTCTTTTTGGACAAAAAAAACAAATTTCATTATTCTGATCTTGTCTAGAGAAGATTACATCGTATATGATTTTTAAAATATTTAAAAAACATAAAACAAATATAGAGAATGTGTATTTATAGCTACTATCCTTTCGTGACGACTGAAAGTACAATTCTGACGTATATATTTCAGTATTCAAAAATGCAAAGCAACTAACCAGAATGATCTACTCTACTTTTTTCACCAGTAAAAAACAAAAAAATCGCTCTCCTATATAAATTCTTCATATGAATACATGCACACAATCAAATGACCACGATATTTGGGATATTGCAGCGCGATTACTCTCTCCAATTTCATCCAGTTACCATGTGAATCCTAAGAAATATACATATATATATATATATATATTCATTTATTGGTAATGAACAACTGAAAAATAACAAAACAACTGTACCATAATAAATATTAAAGCTACATAAATTAAATTGCATTGAATCCAAAAATCAGTACACTTATAGATCTGTTAGTTGGTACTGTCAATACTACATCACTCACCAATTTGAAACGGTCAATTTCAAAACAATGCTAGATCTTTCGAGACAAATTTGGAGCAATCGAAAATTCGTCTGCTTCTGGTATAACTTTCTGCGTTGCATGGAAAAGCTCATTTATAAAGGTATACTGAGGCACAGTAGTGTGCACTGGTACATCAGAAGTCAGGATTGTATTTATTTGCAGTGGACGCTGGATTGGAGGTTGGTGAAGATTGCCATACTGTTGTTGCTGGAAAAGCTTCTGAAATTGCATAATTTGCATCTGCAAACAATATTTTTTATTATATATTGGAACAAAAAACTACAGAAAATGAAAGGAATCAGACATGCTCCATGATCATGTTCAAATAAATGATTAATGATAGTATCATATTCTATTATACATTTTATTCGAATACACTATACATTTCATAGTAACTTATAAATTTTAGAGCACAACTTTTTAAATCAAAAAGTGCATATATTAGGAATCTTGCATAGAATTCATAAAATCACTAGATTTAGAAAGAGTTATTCAAATAATCATACAACTTACCTGCTGAAAATACTGTGCCTGTTGAATTTGTCTCCTCTTATTTTCTTCAATTACTTCATCTGCAGATAGAGTCACTGAATCACCAGAACCAGAATACATCGCAAGCATTTCGGCACCAACAACACAGCACTTATTAGAGAACTTCAATTTAGCGGAAATAGGAGTCATTATTGAAAGCAACTTTCCAGACACTGTAAGTCTTCCAAATCGCTGCAATCCTTCTAAAGCGCAACAAGACATTACCCATGTCATAGGGAACTTTAAAATAGAGGGTTGTTCCTCTACTACCCGTGCAACCGTTTCGGATGCATTTATAGCCTCAGGAGTGTGACCCGTCCGTAGCAATAGATAGCCATATAGCACATTTCCTACCAACTTTGACATATTGTCATCACGTTCATAACACACTAATAATTCTGGAATTTCACTTGCAAGCCTAGATCAAATTAAATATTTATAGAATCTGCTATAATTACAGCAAAACGATAATTTTGAAGAGAAATGTAACCATATAAAAGCTGAGTGGCCACCAGGTGAAAATATCAGTATATGAATATAATGTCATCTTACAAAGTAATTTTAAATTATAAACTACTCACAGTAATAGGTGACTATCGTCCACTAAAGGGATTGCTCCAGATAGATGCGATTCATCCGGGCGGAGTGCTGTGTAAATAGACATAAGCAAAAAGGATATGATATGCAGGCAACGTTCTTTTGCACAAAGTGGTGACAGTCTGCGGGTACTCCGAGGGGAAGGGATAGAGACATCGGGGGCCTCGCCAGCTCTAGTAAGATAAAGGGTGACCTGATGAGTAACAGCTTAAATAAATCAGGTGTTTGAGAAGTTAAAGTTGCAAGGGCTCCAAAATGTAATGAATTTTTATCTTCTTGTTCTCTACCATTGTAAAGTGGCAAGCTTCCAAGAAAGACAAATAGTAATGTTAAGTGACAAATAAGCACAAGTCCGCCAGCCAAACTTTTATATTGAGCCACTGTCAAAAATGTACTGGTGCACTCTGTATTAAATGATGGTTTTTGCCAATGAACATTAGTAACTTTTGATGTTAGAGTTTTTGTCCAGTAAATTTTAAAGTATTTATACCAAAGACTTAGGGACTAACAGTGATTACATAGAGATATATTCATTCTTTTTATAGTATGGCACATTGGACTTGTCATATCTCAAATAATTTGATTCATTTAAATCCCAGCATCACAATGTATGCAAGCAATAAAATTAGTCATGTACTAGTTTCAAATTAAGCTGACTAGTCATCTCCCAATTTGCTATTGAACAGTCTGACTCTAAAACTTTTTAACAAAACTGAATTGATGCTTGGGATAATAATAGCAGAACTAGAAAAATTTCATTTGAATATATGCAAGTACAGTATTAACATATTTATCAAAATTGGCTCAATAATACTGTTCAGTCCTCTGCTAGCCAACCAAAAGTATTTTCCATGGAACTGGATTATTACAAGTTGATTATCACCATTTATGTGATTTATGTTCTAGATTTTCCAAAATAAATTTCATTTGCCAAACAAAAAGATTATCAATCAAAAATTACCTGAAGCAACCGTACAGTTTCAGCCAGGATATTTGGAATAACTGACATTTCGCAAAGACTTTGCCTGGCAAGTCCTGCATACCTTATCAGTTTTGTATTATCAAATCGATACAAGTAATACTCTGTCAATACTAAAAATGCAATAGCCAACTCTGGAACTGCTGCATCGAAGCAATCTTTAAGCTCTGAACGGGCAACCTATGCACAAAAAGTCTGAAAATAATTCATCTATTCCAGAAAGAAATGACATTTTGGTAGGCCAGTACGACCAAGAATTAGTTAACCTTAAAAATACTTTTTAATCAATAGAACAAATTAGTTACATTTTTTATTGAGAAAAAAATTCTGCTATAAAGGTCTCAATCAGACTGAATGTGATCATTGAACTGAATAATAGCAAATAGTACATCAAATGCAAGAGGATAAATTTGTTTTTATTTGAATTGGAAAACCACAAAATTTCTTTACTGATTTCAATACTTTTGTAGATAATCTGATTTTTCACTCAAAAGCAATTGAAATTATTTAATATCAAGATAATATTTACATGTATGCCTTATTTTATGTTTCATAAATACAAAAATATATTCCTAGAGGTTAATAGTTCATGGTGCATTGAAATAATGTATTTGAGCACGTCAGCTGTTATCAAAAATAAACTGAAGAGAGATAACTTACCAAATTAAAGTGCTCAGCCTCTGGTTCTGAATTGGAAATAAGGGCGCCTAACGATATGCTTCCCCAAAGTATTGCCCGGCAAGCATGATGTCTCTCCCGCTCAATATCAGACGTGAAAGAACTAACATGATGCAATGTTTTCAATATATATTCTTCGTTTACAACAGGCAAGAATGTGTTGAGTCCAGATAGAAACACTAGTAGCCAATTTTTTTCGGTAGCATTAAGAAATGTGCTTTCTTCAATAGAAGAAAGTGGAGCGTTGCTGTATCCATGCAAATTTTTACTTTGGGCAGAATATGGATCAACGCTATTCTCCTTACGTTTCGGTCCACATCGGCGTTTTTCACTGTCAGACGAAAGAAATCTTTCAAACAAACGAATTCGGCGGAAAGAATAATCGATTCTTGGTACCTGAAAATACATTTTACCGACCGCTTTCGGCATCTAACGCACGGATTTCCACCAGTACATCGAGTTTTACTTGATGTGCATGCATCACATGCACTTCTAAGATTGTCATCGTCCAATATATTGAAACTCTGCGTAGAGGTATAGCTTAATTTTTTTCCAGATATTTCCTCTTCTTCTCCTTCCCAAGACGCAGTGGAAATAGATGAAGGAGGTGGAATTATTTCTGGTGGTGTACGCTGTGGCATATTTGGGCCTGTATTTGGTTTTGGATGCACGCAGATGAATATTTAATGCAAACAGGATTAAAAAAAATTAATAGAATAATTATACAAGGAATTTATTTTCTTCTGTGCATGACCGCTAATAAGTTGCGTCATCACTTTCATCGCTATTTTTTTAATATCTTCAACGTTAGAGGCTGTACTTTTATGGAAAGTTATCACGTTTCAACTGGTTAGATGATGGTATTTAAACACATCAATATATGAGGAGGTGATATTCATGCTATTCTCTTGATTTTCGCATTAATTAATGCTAATGAGGCGGTTTCCGATAGTAGTAACCGGTGATCATCAAAAGAACAGTCTCAGCGAAATGAACGGTTCGGAAATTCAACTTGGCTACTGTGGCTAATTTAGTTGCCACCGCATTTGATCAACGTGCACAAATATAGATCTGTAGAAATCATGCTTACGAATAAAACGCTCCAAAAACGCACCATAAGCGTACTTCAACGTACGAGAGAATTTATTTTGAAAAATAATCTAGCGAATAAAATTTTAAAATTTTGGTTTGCTTCGGCAAATATTTAAAATATTTAGTGAAACCCCACGTTTTAAAGTTTCTTTTAGTTTTTACCAAGATCCTTTGAACTATTTGCGGCATGGTAGTATATCAAATAAACAGATTTTCAATCATGGACAAATTATAAAAAATATAATGCTTTAAAAGTGCCGTTTGTTACCTGATATAATATGAAAATTGGTAAACTGACCGAATAGCAAAGCTTTAATTTAGTTGTCGTGTATTTACAAGCCTCTTCTACTTCATTAGGCTGGTAATTATAGCAACATACAGAGTTACCCAGAAAAGTAAAAAAGTATGCAAGCTTAATGGACTTTATCCCCCAAAATTGCCCTAAACTGACCTGAATCATTGAAAAAAATGTAGAATAGTGTAGGGGAGTAGTAATAAATATCCTTGTACTTACCTAGATTTTTCAATCTAGTATCGGGACAACTGGTGCAGTAAGAACAATCATACAAGCCGTTGGATGAATAAATTATTTTTTAATATCTTGCAACATAACAGAAGGACATGAGTGGCAAAATGGAGACCAAACAATTAATTTTATTGAGTTTGGATGAACGTTAATAAATTTTTTTGTCACAGGCCTAAGTTAACAAATTAGTGAGTAGTTCTCAAAAAAGTTGCATGGAGAACATAAGCAATCATTGAGTCAAATCTTTTTCTGTATTTCATGTCTTATTTGCTGACATAAAACCTTTAGTTAAGCAAGTAAATTACTTTATTATTTCTCTTTGAATAAAACTATTAAAAACTTCAGAGCATTTTGATTGAAGGCATTTATTCTGTGAACAAATGTAAATGCCAACATTAAATGCTATGTATATCTGGTCAACTTTAATTAAAAATTTGAAAATAATTGCTGTAAGTATCTTTTATTAGCTTCGAAACTTATCTATACTTTAAAGGTAAACTGCTCTACTTAAAACTTACTTTCAATATAAAAAATCAACTCATAGTTATATGTTTTCTCTACTATGAACGATTCATCAATAAGCAAACACCTGTTGCCTTATAAAAGTATTGTTTCGTTTCTATCTTTGAAAAAGGATCTAATTAACATAGTTTATAGATAATTCTATTTCTTTGACATTTTTTATTTGACTTGCATATTGCCATTCTTATGAAGGCAGCTAAAGTGAATATTAAACCCCTTGTATTGGAAGTTTGATCATGAATAAAATGAAACCAAGTGTATACTACGGAAACAGCAGTTTGTCTGTTATATCACAGGTGTACACTACTTAGCTATTTGGTCATTTTTGTCTAAAACTTGAATATTATATGTTGTTTATGTGTTGCAAAAAAAATTTTTAAAGATCTGCGTTAGGTACTATTGTAATTCCTATTCAATAATTTTATATGTTATCAATTGCTATTTAAAATTCTATTTCACGTTCTACTTCAAAGCACTAAAACATTATTTTTAAAATCTTGTGTTTCCCCAAGTACAGCATATTATAATGTCTCTTGTGACTTCATTATCAATTAATTGTGTGAAAGTTTTAAATTTTGTTGTGATCAACCAATTTCAGTGGATACTAGCAGAAATTTGTGAAATGTAGTGTTAAAAATTAAGAAAAGGTTAAAAAATATAAAATGCATTGTGATACTGGGATTACGGTGTGAGGTAAAGTCAAATAAAGAAAGGGATAAGAGTATATAAAAGAGTATCTGTAAGGATCTAATTTCCAAATTTCACGTATATAATCAGCAACATAAGGTAAAGCAAAAACACAAGAGAGATACACGCTTAATTTAGTATATTAGAACCTACTTCATGTGTTGCCAGGAATGAATCTTGCAACACATCACAAAAGATGTAATGAGCACAATTCTTTGAAAGAATTGTACACGAATCAACATTTTATGACAAAATAACCACGGTTCAATAGCGAATCGCACGGCAACATATTAGATCCTGACAGTATCTTACTTGAAATAGGACTACTTCATATCACACACTATAAGAGCATAGTGCCAAAGGAAACATGCTTTTATAGGAAAATTCAAAAAGTAGTAAAGTGACAAAGAATACACAAAACATGTATAGAGTCATGTGTTTATGATGACATGATTGCACAGTCTCTTTATATATTCTGAATTAAATATTCTGGATTGGCCAAATAAACTTACTTCCAATGTAGGATATTCCATATAGAATGTCGTTCTAATTAGATAAACAAATTGAGAATTGTATAGAAAAATTGTAGAATAAAACCGTAGATATATATGTAAGAATTGTAATTAGAGATAGAGTTGAATAAATGGGTCAGAGTTATACATGAACTGGTAACAAATAGTATAGATTACAAGTTACAGATCATTAAGAATGGGTCATCGGTCAAAATCTGGATATAGGAATTCTAACAGTAGCAGCATAGAAATCCTAATATAGAGAGGCATATGCTTTTTCAGTGCACTTAAACTTCAATGTTTACTTTGGTTTCTGTTAGGACTTAAGTAGATTTAGTTGCACGGGTTTGAACCAAGCAACGGTTCTTAACTTTCTCAGTACTGGGACAAATGCATTGTTGTATGTTTTGTAGTAAATACTTGCAATTAGTATTACATCAACAATAGTAGCAGTAGTAGTCCAAGTGTTAGGATAATTTGACTTAATTTGTGTAGTATATTTTGTATTGTGTTGTTTCCGCTCAGTGGCAGAAACAGCAACATTAAATGATAAGTGTTTCCTATTGATCTTTTCTTGTTTTGTGCTGAAATTCTCTGCAGATATTTGGAATTTTGTCCTTGTTCTGGGTATATTCTTGCTGGATTAGCTCTGGCCTTTTTGCTTCAACACATTTAATGAACCAGTTTCTGACCTTTTTAATTTCTTTTTCACTCTTTATCTCTTTCATCTCTGTAAAAATATTATCTCAACAGAACTGCAATATGTGATGCATTAATGTTCAGTCAATTTTTTACATATTTCATACTAGTACACAAATTTTCTTGGTTTTTTTATTCTTGCCATTCTTTCTCTGCATATCATCACTATTATATTGTCAGATATCTAGTATTGCAATATCTACTTTCTTTACTTACATCTTTCTTAGCATTTCTGTTTATAACTTATAAATGTTTGAAGCTGTCAAATATACTAAGATGAAATGTTCCACTAAAAAGTTTTTAATATAAGTAACATTTGCAACTTTTAAAGAATAATGCAAAATAGTGGACATTTTAGATATGCATAGAATGATTTAGTGCATATCTCAAAACCATACTTTTTGTTCATAAGTGTAATAGCATAAATTACCAATGATTGAAAACATGACTATGAGGAGTGCAATAATCAAAATGCCAGCAAAAATGGACAAAAATTAGTACAGATACATTGTACTTAGTAATTTGCATTGATTCAATTGAGAACTTTCTATCTGTACAACAAAAATGCATGCAGTCTTACTCAAAATGTGCAACTCTCCTTGAACTTCTATTTGTGTGACTCTCCTAAAATGTTGAAATTGCACAAATCTTCTTGAATTGTACCGCAGCCACAAACAGAACTAGCACTTTAGAAAGTTAGTTCCTAACAAATACCCCCCTAGCTGCAGACTTATTTTTAAGTACATAACAGATCTTAAAGTCTTGAATCAAATGTTCACAACTAAAAGTATTCTTCTCAGATTCCCAGCTGTAATCTCTAGCTGAATATTCCTTCTGCAAGACTAAAAACTTCCACTTCCCATTTTTAGATTTGCCATCTAAAATATCTTCAACTTAAGAATTTCATATTCATAGTCCAAATTTGCAGGTGGAGGCTGAGATTGAATGGATCTTAGAAATGTATCTTTGACAGGATTCAATTAAGAAACATGGTACATATTATGCAGTCAACACATTAAATAAGAAAGTTGCAACTGATATGCCACCTTATTAATCTTTTGGGTGATCTTGAATGGTCCTAATGTCTTTCAATCAAACTTGATTGATGGTCTTCAAGTCTTAACAAAATGATGACCCAAAAAGACCATATTTCCCTTCTAATATTCAAGGTATTGATGCTTCTGATCAGCAAAACATTTTGTCAATGCTTGAGCTTTATCAAGAACATTTTGTAGCATCAATACTGACAAACCTAAATTGGATACATATTTTTGAAGTGTTGCAGGTGAATCTGGTACTTTAGTTGACCAATTAACAGGCAAGTCTAAACCGTAAGATGCTTTGAATGGACTCATATTAATAGCAGTATGATAACTCAAATTATAGCAGAATTTGCCCTTTGGCAGATTTTTTAGCCAATTATCTTGCTCAAAATTTGCATACGTCCTAAAGTACTACTCTGTAACCTGATTAGTATGTTCCATTTGACCATCCAATTGTGGACAATATGCTGACAAAAGTTTTTGTTTAATACCATATATCTCCAACATAGCCAACCAAAATTGTGATACAAATGCCAAACCACAATTTGTGACAATATTACTAGGCAAGCCTGTTAGGAACTAACGCCTAAGGAAGTTAATCCTACTCTGTACCTGTGGTATAATTTATCTATGGTTTCATGTTGGTTTCATTTTGGTTTCAGTTTGGTTTCAGTTTGGTTTCAGTTGGGTTTCAGTTCAGTTTCAGTTTGGCTTCAGTTTGGTTTCAGTTTTTGTTTTAAGATGCTTTAAAAAACTGAACCCTGTTTTTCATGCTGCTGTTTTGTGTGTTGTAAAAACTATCTCACTTTCAGCAACACATGTAGGTTAATATCAAGTGCTGTCTCTGTTCTTATGTTATCTATTGTGTTAGTATCTTCCTAACAGTGCTTTTGTATTATTTGTTGTGTTTGTACTTTCCTAACAGCCACAAAGATAAGTAATATGATTAGAAAAAAAATCCAAGAGGTCAAACAAGGTAACTGTTTTTGAGCAGGTAATGAAATCACCCACTTTAGTAAAACAATCTATGATGACCAAAATTAAGTTTTCAAATTGAACTGGAGGCAGATCCACAGTAAATTCCTTAGAAATAGAATAACATGGTCTTGGAAAAACAGGCAATGAATGAAGTAACCCATCAGGCTTCATATACATTGGTTTTGAACAAGCACAAACATGACAAGACTCAACTTAAAAAGTAACATTTTTGCATATACCTGACCACCAGTATTCCTTATTGATGAATTTGACAGTTTTCTGAATACTACTTTGACCAGCAAGGGGTGAGTTGTGACAAGTCTCCAAAATTTCTAAGTGTAGATCCTTTGAAATAACAGCTTGTTTATAATGTAAGATACATACCATTATGACAGAAACCCTTTTTGTTCTTCAAGCTTTGAATCTCCAAATCATCTGCTTGAGCCAACTTGATTTGGTTTATTAGACTCTTTTTCCAGATAACTGTTACAAGAAAATGTTTCTTAGGCAATAGCATCAAACTCTGATTCATATCTTGCAGAATGGATTTATGCAGCTGATAGTCCTGTCTTTGACTAAATGCATCAGATTTTGCCCCATCCTTTCCAGCACAAAATATTTTCTGAGAGTTGAAATTACACAGGAACAATTACCAGCAAACTTGACAACAGTTTAACTTTTTTGATCCTAAAAAATATAACAGGTTTCTATGATCCATGATTACCTGGACAGGCTTAGTATTGCTCAAAAGAAAAGATCTCCGTTGATAAAAATAAGCAACTACCACCAAAAGCCCCTGATCATATACTTCATAATTGATTTCTGGAGTAGTCAATATCCATGAGTATGATGCAATTAGATTCAAAATGCCATTGATATTCTGGGAGAGAATACCTCTAATGACAAAATCAGATACATCTGCTTCTAAAATAAATGACTTCAGAGTTTCAGGATGTCTCAAAATTGGAGCAGAACTAAACTTGGACTTTAATATATCAAATGAGTTTTGACAATGCTTATCCCATACAAATTTCTGGTTCTTTTCTATTAGGTGAACCATAGGATTCACTAGTTTTTAGTACTAAGGCAAAAATATACAATTAAAATTTTCAAATCCAAGAAACAATTGTTGTGTCCTGACACTTGTCAGAGCTAGCCAAGATATTATACACAAAACTTTCTTTGAATCCGCCCCAATACCAAAATCCAAAGTAACATAACCCAAAATATTGACAGATGTTGCAGAGAAATGACACTTCTCTAACTTTACAGTTTATTCTCACAAAGATGTTCAAAAATCATAGATACGTTTGTAATTTTGTTCTTATGATTTTGAAGATATAAGAATGTTATTGAGATACACCACACAAAAGAGATCCTAATAGTCAAATAAGATTTCATTGATAAGATCTTAAAATACTGCAGGTGTATTAGTTAATCTAACAGGCACTACTGTATATTCAAAATGTCTAAATGACATCTGAAAACAGTTTTCCATTCATCCCCCTCCCAGATATAAACCAATTTATAAGCTTCACATAGGTCAATCTTTGAAAAAGCGTGAGTTTTAGCAAGACAATATAACATTTTATGAATTAAAAGCAGCGGGCATCTATTTTTCTTTGTGATTCTGTTCAAACTTTGGTAATCAATGACTGGTTGTAAATCACCATTCTTTTTCTTAGCAAAGAAAATTGGTGTACCCACTGGAGGCTAAGATTGACCAACAAATCATTTCTTCAATTACTCATATAAATATTCCTAAAGTGCCTTTAATTTATGATCAGACAATGGATATATTGGCTCCCAAGGCACTTTCTTGCCCTCCTAAATATTGATATCAATATCAAATTTATGGTGCTCTGGTAGCACATCAGCTAATTGGGCAGAATATGCAAAAACATATTTATGTTATTGAGATGGCAAGTGAGTCAAGATCTTATCCATGTCAGGAACAGATTCATCAATATTTGTGTGAGATTCTGCAGGATTGTCTTCAACTTGATGGTTCTTGATATTTCTTACTTGGCCTTTGAGAGCACAAAGTTGCAGAACATGTTCTTTTTTAGGTTGCTTTATGTTGATAGCTAAGGTGAACAATTGATCACCAGGTCATATTTACACTACCAATCCACCCCCAAAACAATAAAAGATACCAGAGACTGTAGTATATAGAGCTGATGACAGGATGTAGTATCTTTATTTAGAAATTCCAATACAACAAAATGTGTAATTGTTCCCCCTGATAGTGGATGGTCTTTAACGCTCTCAAAGCACATAGGCAGGTCTAAACTTTCATACAGAACATCAAGAGCATGAAGTAAGTTCTCACCTAGCAAATAATGAATCAGCACCAAAATATACCAAAGTATTCAAAGTAGTGGTGGATTTTCCTTTCAATAGTAACTCAAGGAGTAACTATAAATGGGGCTTACAAATAACAGATGTGGTGTCAATCAAACGTCAATCTCTAGATGCTTCATGACAATCTCCATGACATTTAGGACACAAAGCAATAGCATGTCCAGCTACACCATAGTGTAAGTATAAGTTCTCATTAAACCTATGTTGATGTTCCTCAGCAGTGAGCCAACTGCAACATTGCATAGCACCAATAACCATGTCTTTTATCCCATCATTAATAATAGGAGTAGTAGTTTAACTATAAGATCAGAGAAAGCTGGCATATTCCTATCAAAACTCAGTATACCAATTGTTGATCTGTGCAACCAATGCATTAAAACTACCCAGGCAGGTTGGACAACTAAAATTACTAAGAGTCTGCTTCATCTCTTTGCTCAAACTTTGTCAAACATTTCAATCAAAGGCAATCAATGTTCCCATACCAATTTAATACTTAAACACTAAAAACCAGAAATATAATTTACTACAGAGCAACAGCCTTGTTTCAAATCTGCATGTTTTCTGGTTACTTGTCAAGATTGGTTCACATCTCCAAATGTGAGATTAAATGCATCTTCAAATTGCTGATAGTTTGATATCAACTTATGATCTACCCGCAGATATGGTAGAACCCAGTTAAATGCAGTACCCTTCATATAACAGCAAAAAGTACCTTAGACTAATCATCCCCAAATCTCAACCTCTGTAACTGGAACAATAAACTTAACTGAGCCAGTGAGATTTCACTCTTATCCTTATCCCTATAGAAGGGGCCAGGCAGATTCACACAAGGTTACTTAGGCAACCAACTTGGAGACAAAAAATCCAGAAATGGAGAATCTTGGACCCAAACTATCAGAAACTAATAAACAGACAACAACACAAAAGTAGAAGAAAAATACTTGATATATGTAGATTATATTAGTTTTTCACAATGCTGTAAAGAGTAATCTTTGGAACATCAAGTATCTAATTACTAGTTAAAATACAAGCAATTCATGCCTGGTCAAAATTTGGCTAATTACTCAGAATTGGCCAATGGATTTGGGTTCCTAACAGTTCCCCCCTCCAGGCCAATTCTTTGATTTCTTTATGTGCTTTTGTTTGAATTTATCCACTAAATCCTGGCACTTCCATAAGTTATGCTCCAGCTCCCATGTGTTGTGTTCAGCTGAATATCCTTTCCATGCAATTAAATATTTCATGTGGCCATTGATCTTCTTTGCATCCAAAATGTCTTTGACTTCATATAATTTGCCTTCATTGTCAACCAATGTAGGCAGTGGATTATCATTTGCTCATCCAACAATGTTACTTTGTTTTTCCTATAATAGCAACAAGACATGGAATACACCATCTATGCACCCAAATAATTGTGGTAAATTGAGACAATATGTGACAGCATTAATTCTTTTTGAAATTGAAAATGGTCCAAACTGTTTCTAATCTAATTTTCTACAGGGTCATTTTGTTGGTATATTTTGGTAGTTTAAAAATGCAAGATTTCCAGCTTGAGATTTCACGTATTGACGTTTTTGATCAGCATATTTCATTGTTTGATCTACCATCCACTCCAGTTGTAATTTTGCTAGTATACATTTATCTTTTGATTGTACCACCCAACCTGTAACTGTTAGTGGTGTTTGTTCAATAAGTTCTGTATTAAAATTAAATAACAAATTGAAATCATATATAGCCATGAAAGGGAACATTTCAATAGCATCATGATATATGAAATTGTACACTAGTTCTGCAAGTGCTAAGCTCTTTGCCCAGTTGAAATGATTTGCATCTGCATAGATTTGTAGACATTGTTCAGGTGTTTGATTGGTTTTTTCAGTCTGACTGTCAGACTGTGGGTAAAAGGCACTGGATAAATTACATTGAATGTTGAGATTCTCCAAGAGAGACTTTCAGAACTGTAAACTGAACTGAGGACCTTAATCCAAAATAATATTGCTAGGTAATTTGTGCAGTCATACAATGACGTTGATGAATAGAATCGATAATCCAGCTGATGTTATTGTCTTGGTACAGGGAATAAAGTGTCCCATCTTCAAAAAACAATCTACTATGACCAATATTAAGTCCAAACTTTCAACAATGGGCAGATTAGTTATAAAATCCATTGAAGCTGAGAACCAGAGTTGTAGAGCAATAGGTGATGGCTGTAATAGTGTTGGAAGGATGAAGGAGATGATACAATAATAAAATATATTAAGAGGTACCTAAAGTGGGTAAAGTCCGATGTATGGCAGAGGGCAGGCAAACAGCAAAAAGCAAAGAAA
>JAULBW010004651.1:0-17750 GCA_032358265.1 Vaucheria bursata | reverse complement strand
TTTGGATCAGCATTCACGGCCTAAAGCAAAAGAAAAAGAAATCTGCAAATTCACAATATGATTTCCTTAGGGAGTCCTATCATAATACAAAACACCTAATGAACACCAAACATTTGGGTTGTTTGGATCAGCATTCACGGCCTAAAGCAAAAGAAAAAGAAATCTGCAAATTCACAATATGATTTCCTTAGGGAGTCCCATCATCTCCCCAATACAAATATATGATTGAAATATCATGATTTGCCAGGAAGTAAAATCCCGAAAACTGAGTCATAGTGAACACATAAATAATATGTTAAACCAGCAAAAAAAGAGGATTTTCTAGTCCTGCAAAGTATTTAGGGAATAGTAGGAAATATAATTCCATATGCTTCATAATACATTTGAACTGATAACACCCACTGCAAAAACTCTTGCTAGAAAAATTGTTCTAATATTATATGATGAAAAGTTAAATTTGGAACTCACTCAATTTTAATGCTTACTAGTGACTAAAGATTACACTTTTGTTTCAATATGTACCTGCTCATAGGCAGTATAGGCAGACTCATGAGATTGCGCAGCCATGTAACAACGTCCTAACAAATACCAGCCCAGACCATCTCTTGGATCAACTTCTGTTGCTCTTTTTAAGTAATCAATCGCAATTTTAAAATCATCCTCGTCTTTATAATGCAACCAACCAAGCTGTTGAAGTGCTTTTGCATGGTTCTGATAATTAATGCATCAAGTTAAGCACGAAAATACAAATATTATGTTGAGGCATAACTTACACACCTTGTTAAACTCAAGAGCTTTGATGTAAGATGCTTTAGCAGATGCAACATCCCTCTTTAATTCATAAACATGACCTATTTGACTCCAAACGTCACATTTCCACGAGGAATCATCGACAGCTGTCAAAACGTCATGAAGCACTTCAAGAGCTTCAGCAAGTCTCCCTTGCTTTTTGGCAATGATGGCCACACGAAACCGTACTTCATGCTCTAATTCAAAGTTAGGATCCATTTTCAGACATGCATCGAATGCTTCAATGGCATGACTATAGCTACTGAACTTATTGTAGAGCAAACCGATACCATACCACAAATGTGCATTTTTTGGATTTTTGATGTGATATAACGCATGCTGATAACTAGCATAACTATTCTGTAGCTCGTTGAGCATCATAAAGCAATATGCCATATCCGCCCATGCTGTACCATCTTCTGGATTCGTCTCAACTACACGCTGATACATCTCGATAGCTTGTCGATAGTTTCCTTGGGATTTACATATATCACCAACTCCACTTAGTGCCTCAGAGCATAATGGATTTTGATTTAGAGCTCGCGAAAAGCATCTATGAGCTTCCGCGTCATTATCCATACTTCGCGCAGTGGTCCCGAGAGCCCCCCAGGCTTGAGCAGCAGCCTCCGAAAGTTGCTTCATAATATGAGGTATAGCTGGATTCACTTCGCCTGCAAGTTTAGGAGCCAACTCGGAGCTCATATCTTAAATTCTAGTCAATTATTACTTTTAAAACAATTGTAAATCTAACAAAAAAAATACTTCAAAAATTTCTTTTTTACACTAAATTTTTTAACGGGAACTGTGAGCAATTTTACTTCTTTCTCCGAACATCACCTCCAGGGGTTTATTTCGAATTCATAATTTATTGGAGACGATCGACATTTTCTATCATTTCAATATTCTGGAGCCAGCTCACAGCTAAAGCTCAACCTTCAAGTATATTCAACTTGGAACATTGTAACGTTAGTAAACTGTCTACAGAGTCTTTTGGTAAAGAAAATTATGTAGGGAAGAATTTGATGAATTTGTTTTAGGACTGCATTACAATAATATTCGTCTACTTAAGTTCCATTAAAAAGGATAGACAATTTGCAGTTAGATAAAAGTAAATTTTTTTGAATACTAACAAATCAATTCTTCTTCTCATCCTCCTTGACCCTCAATGCGCTTGGTGCATCAGTTTCATTTAGAATAGAAACTACTTCACTTATGTCTAATTATGCATCAAACAGATTTAAAAATAAATAGAGATGACACGAGAATCCTATCGTACCCAGTCTTCACTAGTTGCAATGAGATACATTTCATTGGTGTACAACTATTATTTATAAAATTATATTAGCCAGGAGATTGCATGCAATTTCTACCATATTGTTAGGACTTAAGTAGATATAGTCGCACGGGTTTGAATCAAGTAACATTTCTAAACTCTTCCAATACTGGAACAAATGCATTGTTGGATGTTTTGTAGTAAATATTCATAATTAGTACTATATTGATTGTAGTAACAGTAGTAGTCCGGATGCCAGTATAATTCGGCTTAATTCGTGTAATTTATTTTGTATTGTGTTGTTTTCGCTCAGTGGCGGAAACAACAGTATTAAATAATATGTTTCCTGTTAACTTTTTCTTGTTTTGTGCTCAAATTTCTCATAGAAATTCAGAATTTTGTCCTTGTTCTGTGTATACATTTGCCTGGTTAGTTCTGGCCTTTTTCCATCGACACGTTTGATTAACCAGTTTCTGATACGTATGAATCAGTTTGACAAATTGTGTTATTTCAAATCAATATTTGCTTTGGAGAAATAACAGTGCATTTATGGACATATGAAGACATTTTGAGTGGCCCAGTTCAACATTCGCGATAAAGATTCTTTCCAAGTGTTAGAAATTAACTCGTTAAGGGGTTAATTCTATTTTATAGCTGTGGAATTCTGTTTTATGGCAATTCATTGTTCTACACATTGGAATTCTAATTTTTATGGCAAGTCATTACTGGACTTTAGTGATGGACTAAGAGTAGGATTTGTGTGTTGCTGCGAAATATGTTCACTTCCAGCAACACAATTTTTGTCTGTGTAACTATAATCTTTGCTGTAGTTTTGAGTCTTGTTTGGGAACACATTCATAACACCAAGTCAAAATTTTCATTTTATCTAATGTTTAGTTTTCTTGACTCCACATGAATATTTATTAAGTTGCAAATAAATCAACTTGGAGGTTTTTCCGGTGATTCAGCTAAACTATGATGACAAGAATTCTTCATAAACCAGAACTTAATATTATTGTAATTAATATATTGAATAATACTTATTTTTTTGCTCACAAATAAATTTGACAAAACCACTTTTAAATTTATAAAAAGAACATTACCGAAAAGAATTCTAGTTCAACAAAGTGCCTTTATGACAAAACAGAACTCTTTTCACAAACAAAATATTTTTTACAAATAAGAGCACTATATTTTCTATTCCATTCTTAGACTGAAAAACTGTAATGAATGTTATTTGGAAACAATTCGATATTTTTACGAGTTTTTTAATTAGCGAACAAAAAGTAGGTTTCATCAAAATACAAAAAGCACTTCTGTGTTGAAGTTTCTACCAATTGGCATTCTTATTTAGTCACATTAACAAGAGAACTCCCTTTCAATTGGTTGAATGTGAATGAAGGCATTTGTATGTTGCAAATTTGAATTTCCTAAATTGAAGTTTGTGAAAAACTGGTAATATCTTTGATGCAGCTGAAGAGCTATGTGATTATAATACTTTTAGCTAGTCAAAGTGCATGTTTGCTGATATTTGCAAACTCTCAGGAATCACGGATGTTTCTAATCTATGCCTATTATGGTTGCATCGTGGGCCTCGTAAATTTTCTTCTAAGCTCAGTGAATGGGTACGAATTATTCGGCAGGGATGAGCAAGTCTTAAATATTACGCTAGCAGCAAAAATCTCATTCCATTCACTCACTATTGGGACAACTTCTAAAGCAGATGTTGATCTCGTTCTACGCTCTTCATTGCCGTTAGGAGGAGCAGTAGTAATAGGATTCCCTCCTCAATTCTCCCCTGGACTGAATGGAATAACCGCAATCGCAATTGAGCCCGCTTTAGTTCAGGAGTTAACTGTATCGGTATCCCCCGGAGGATCTGTTGCGACTGTATATGGCTGGGAAGAGGAGATAAATGCAAATGCTTCTGTCTCTTTCCAGTTCCAAGACATAGTGATCCCCCCTACTGTCGCAACCGTTTCGTTTCCGTTTATTAAAACTTTGGCAGATCCTGCCGGCGGTTCTTCAATAGACTATGCAAAAGATTTTTCCTCTCTTACATTATCTGGTGCGGGCATAAGCTTCTCAGTTGGAGTCCTTGCTGTTGTGGAAGGAGCTTATGGTGAAAGGTACTCGGTCGTTCTGACTGCAGAACCCAGCTCAACAGTAAATATATCTGCTACGATTGATGCTCAAATTAAAGTTCTTCCATCTTTTCTTAGTTTCACGCCATTAAACTGGAATGTGCCTCAATCAATGCTGGTTACAGCAGTAGATGATAATATTGTTGAAAATACAACTGCAAGTATTATCACGCACAAAATAGATACAGACGATCCTTCTTATAGCTCAGATATCAATTGGTTTCCTGCCATAAATTTATCTGTATCAATATTTGATAATGATAACAGCTTCATATATATATCAACCACTGTTTTGAATCTTGATGAAGGGGAAACATTTTCTTACGCTCTAAACCTACTAGGAGAACCGACACAAGATGTTATGATCACAATTCAACCTAGCGATTCAAATTTAACTCTATTATCGAGTATTCCTATAATATTTAACTCTGAAAATTGGAATATTCCGCAGTTGGTATATATTCTAGCCGAAGACAATTCCATAGCTAGTAATAATAGCATTGTTACCAACCTAACTCATTCTGCATCATCAAGCGATGCCTTATTTAATGGTGCAATATTTGTTCCTTCATCAATCTTAAGCATTACAATTTACGATAATGATGGAGACTGCTACCGAGAATGTCTTCCAGGATATCATTCAACCCTCTGCTCCTCTGATACTCTCTGTGTGCCCTGTGTTGCAGGGTTTTGGTGTGAAGGAGGGTGTGCATCGCCTGTTCCATGCCCAAAAGGAACTGCTTCTAATAAAACAAGCTCCGATTCACAGGAAAACTGTTTATCTTGCTTAGCAGGTGAATATTCTATTACGGAAGGACAATCGGCATGTTTGCAGTGTCCAGCAGGCTATCAGTGCCTGATTTCAGATGTGGCACCCATAGAATGCTCTTCTGGGACATACAGTACTTCGAGTTCTTCAAAATGCATTGTTTGCCCAGATGGCTACTATGCTTCAGGTACTAAGGTGGCACTTTTATGAAAATATTTTCAAACATTTTTACCAAAAAAATATTTCCCACAGAACCTGGCCAATCCTCATGTTCAAAATGCCCTAGTGGTTATGAATGCTCTGATAAAAGTGCAGCACCTGTCCCTTGTGCATCTGGATCATATGCTATGGAAGGTGCCACTGAGTGCATACCTTGCCCGGAAGGTTACTATTGTAGTAGCACTGGAAATTCCCCTCAAGTAAGTTATGCATTTGGAATTTGATTCCTTTGAATAATAGGACTTAGACCACAAATTTTGCATACGTACATTTAATGTGGCTCTATTGATTGATGTGATAAGCTGTTTTCTTATCATTGCTGCTCACATGCATGGAAGATTTTCTTTATTCAAAACTGCCAATCGTACGTAGAGTGCCTTTTTTTTAAATATATTCACTATGCAAAAAATACCATTCACCATTTTGAGAGAAAATGACTTATCACACCTATGTTTTAAATGCAGCCCTGCGAACAAGGAACATATTCGCTTCCCAATGGTGCCTATTGGTTAGTGCTTGGCACTAGATTAATGAAATATTGAACTAGATTGTTTTGGATATTTGAGTCTTTATGGAATAGTATCAATCATTAAAATGTAATTTTTTATAACTACTTTTCTATTTTTTTAGTGTATCTTGCCCTCCTGGATATTTTTGCTTGAATGCCGCGATTGATCCTCAGCCATGCCCTGCAGGTTCTGCCAGTTTAGGCTCACAGTCGTTGTGCACTATGTGTGAAGTTGGCACATATAGCAATACTACTGGATCTGTGACATGCACTCCTTGTTTGGCAGGACACACATGTCTCGATCCAACGTACGCTCCAGGTTAGCTTGTAATTTTCATGTTAAAACTTCCAATCATAAGTTTGTTAATTTTAAACTATTTATGTAGTACCATGTTCACCTGGTTTTTCCTGTTCATCACCAAAGGAAGCTCCAGTACCCTGTCCATATGGAATGTATGCTCTAGCTGGACAGGTTTTGCTAATTAAAGTCAGGCTATTTTTTCATATCTTCGTTACTAATGCAATAAATGCCTTATTTAACAGAGTTCCTGTACTCCATGTCCTGCTGGATTTCACTGCACTTCTGATGGAAACCTAATTGCATGTGATCCAGGTAAATTTCACAGGCATTTTTATGATACATAATCTGAACTTTACCTCACACCTTTGACGAATCTCCAAGGATCATTTAATGGTGGATTAAATGCTGAGTGCACGTTGTGTCCAGCTGGCTATCGCTGCCCCACAACTACATCAAATGCACCCATTGTATGTCTTGAAGGGACATATGCTACTGCTGGCCAGGTAGACTATGATTCTAGTATTATCTAAAATCCTAGCCAATTATATTTTATGTCTATATTCAGGCCACATGTGCAATTTGCCCAGCTGGCTATTCTTGTACTCTGGATGGCATTATTACTCCTTGTCTCCCAGGTGATTCTATTTCTTCACTCTACGTTTGACATATGATTTTTTTAATTATCTTTCACCTATTTTGCTCATAAAATATTTCATTTCAGGGACATGGTCGATTTCATCCCAGAGTTCATGCAATCGCTGTTCGGCAGGATTCTATTGTCCATTGACTACCTCTTCAAATGAAATTCCTTGCCCAGCAGGGAGTTTTTCAGTAAGTTCATTGCTACTGAAATATGTTTGTAAGTCTTTGCAATATTAACACATGTCTATCTTGTAGGTTTCAGGAGCAGAAAATTGTACATTGTGTCCAGCAGGTTATCAATGCATGTCGAGCACATTAAATCAAATGGAGCTATGTCCTGCAGGCTATGCCTCTGCAGTTGGCAAATCAAGCTGTGAGTTTTTTTGTAGTTTCTGTTACCTGTTTAGCTTTACAGCACTGCTACATGTAAAATATCCCAGAAGTTCATAAATAATTGATACTGTTATATGTGCTTTATTTCATATGTAGGTGATCCATGTTTGGCGGGGTTCTTTTCTGCAGTTGGTGCCAGTGTATGCCAGTCATGCCCTCCTGGCATGTACAGTTCTGCAGCAGCTGCAACTTGTACCTTATGCCTAGCTGGAACCTATTCAGTAATATATTTTATAGCTATAAATTGCATAGTTTGAAGAATTTTTTACTCTACTGCCATTTCTCTATGATATTGGATTTCTAATCACTGAATTGCTTTGTATGTGCTGAACGTATTAACTGATAATCGATATTTCTAATAATTACATTTTCTTATCATCAGTTTCAGGTTAAATATTAAATTTTAAAACATTACTACCATTTTTAGGCAGGAGGAACGAATGCATGTACTGACTGTTTACCAGGAACATATTCTATTGTTGGAGCATCAGTATGTACAGTTTGCCCTCCAGGTACTAATCTTTACATTGAGTATGCTTAAGGTTCTAAATATTGACAAAAATTGCCATGTTGGATAGGTTATTCATGTGGTAGCAGAGCCACTGACCCGATTAAGTGTACAGTGGGATCTTATTGCCCCACTGGGTCAGATTCTGCACCTATTCTCTGTCCTGCTGGAACATTTGGCACACAAGAGGGTAGCGCATCTTTATCAGACTGTGAACCGTGCACAGAAGGCTATTACTGCAGTGGTGTTGGTAATAATAATCAAACTCGCACTATTTGCCCATCAGGTTCATACTGTATGTAAGTTATTTCTGTCAACTATTTACTTATTTAGATAAATTCGAAGATACCTATGTTGGATAGATATGCTTATTTTGTAGCCATTAAACAGGGTTGGAATTTCTCTACCAGAGCCATGTCCAAGTGGCACGTATAACTCTAATGAAGGCCAGTGGTCCTCAATGGCATGCATATCATGTCCTCCGGGATATTCATGCGGTTCAGGTTCGATAGCTGGAAGCCCTTGTGCTGCTGGTCACTATTGCCCTGCCTCTACGCCTACTGCTAGCAGTTTTCCTTGTCCTCCGGGCACTTATAGTGCTGCAACGAGTCTTTATGATTCTTCTCAGTGCATTATGTAAGCAAAAAGATTTTATTTGGTGCAAATTTTTTGCAATTTATTTTTTTGAAGTTAGATTTTATAAGACACATTTGATAAGAATTATATTTAATTATACCACACCTTTAGATGTCCTATTGGCAACTACTGTACTGAAGGTTCAGCAACTCCATCATTGTGTAATGCTGGAACGTATAATAGCAATACTGGTGGGATGAGTCAATTAGCTTGTACATTATGCGAAGCTGGGTGGGCCTGTCCTACTACAGGAATGACAGTCATGACTACAAGGTATATGTTAATTATTACTTTATCATGTTAGGTTTGACTTAATCCATAAAAACTATTTAGGTGTGCAGCAGGAAGCTACTGCCCGACAGGAACTCTATCTTCCACCCAGTATTTGTGCCCTCCTGGGACATATTCAAATTCCATTGACCTCATTGCTAGCTCTCAATGTAGTCCTTGCCCTGAAAGGTTCACATGTGCAGCAGGTACATCAACTCCAACCTTGGTTTCTTGCCCAGCAGGATACTACTGTCCAGTATCTTCTGCGATAGCTCTGCCATGTGCTCCAGGAACGTGGTCTGACCGTCCATCCCTTGCTAAAGCTTCAGAGTGTGATGTTTGTCCGCAAGGGTCTTATTGCTCAGGTGCAGCAGCAATGCCAAGTCCATGTGCAGCAGGCCACTACTGTCCAGCTGGGAGTACAGCTGCCTCAGCTATGCCATGCCCAGCTGGCTTTTATAGCATGTCAACTGATTTATTTCTAGCAGCACAATGTTTAGCATGCTCAAAAGGACACTACTGTCCACAGGTTGAGTTGATTTACTCACATCATTCAAATAATTGAGAAGGAGGTTAATGTGCTAATTTTATCCTTCAAATTCTCCATGTCAGGCATCAAGCAAAGAAATTGAGTGCCCTGGTGGATACTATGCTGATGTTGAAGAGGCTTCTATATGTAAAGAATGCCCCTCTGGCAATGCCTGTGTGAAGGGTTCAATTACACCAATCCCATGTTACATCGGATATTTTTCTGCTGCAAGAGCATCTCAGTGTGCTCGGTGCCCAGCTGGTAGATACTGTAGTGTGACAGGAACTACAGAGGCAGTGAGTAGTACACTGACAATGATGTTGATGCATATAGCCATTAAAAAGTTTAGATTCAATATAGGCAATGCTTAGTGGAGGATATTATTGGAAAAATATTAGCGATCCAAGTGGGGCATGCTTTAATGGGACAATATGTCTTTCTGAAGATGGGTTTGGTTTAGATAAAGCACCTAACTTACTTGATGATTTTTGTCCTATGGGGTACTATTGCCCATCTGGTATACCTACGCCTGTTCCGTGTCCAGCTGGAACAATTCAACCATTGGAAGGTATGGATGGCCCCGAAGACTGCCAGCTTACGTCATTTGGATATTACTCAACTGAGGTCATTTATTATATATCATATTGGAAGCCATATCAAATAGTGTCAGTTTTATTTTGACTCTTAGGCGAGTATTACTCCCATGCTTTGCGATCCAGGTTACTATTGCCCACCTGGTAGCACTGGTCCAAAGCAGATACCCTGCCCACCTCGATACTATCGCAGTGACTATGGAGGTGGATATGAAACAGACTGCTCACTTTGTGTTAGTGGAGGTTACTGTCCTAATGGTGGAAATATTGAGGTAGAGATGCATTGATTCAGTAGGTTTTTTCTTTGGAAATGTATAATGATACTGTTGATATTTTGAATAAACTATGAATTATAGGCCCTATTTTTTTTATAGCCAGTAATATGTCCAGCTGGCTTCTACTGCATCACTGGAGTGGATACACCAGAGCCTTGTCCACTAGTACGTTTTGTTGCTAATATTTTGAAATTTTCAATTTTCATTAAAATATTTAATCGAATTGTAGGGTACTTATAGCTCAACTACAGGACTTCGTCGCATTGAAGATTGTGTGGATTGCGATGCCGGATCATTCTGTGACCAAACAGTAAGGATATGATTGTGTCGATATATAAGTTTACATGTAGATACATTCAATCTATTATGTGGTTTTCTCATAGCATTCTTTTGTTATTAGGAGCATGTATTCAGTTTTATGTGATTTTCTTTTAGGGGTTAACAGCACCCACAGGGCCATGTGATCCTGGATATTATTGCTTACGGAAGAGTGACACGTCAGCCCCTACATCTCCTGGCTCTAGAAATACTTCTGTGGATATCGGAGGTGTCTGTCCTCCAGGTGGATACTGCACATTAGGATCAACGTACCCTGCTGCATGTCCACAGGTTATCTTGCTATTCTTAAATTGCAACTTATACTCATAATATTTTTCTTATACGGGTGAAAAAGTACTTTTTTATTCAGAATGTGAGTCTAAGTTTGCTGATGCTATTTTTTGAATCTGAAATATTTATTTCGAATCAAATAAAACTGAAAAGCAAATTCTCTTGCAATAATATCTTCAGTCAGGGAATTCTATATAGAATTATTTTTTGTGTGTCCAGGGTACTTTCAATACTTTTGCTGGGGCATCTTCTCCTGACAATTGCGCACCCTGTACACCTGGATACTACTGCGAAGGGACAAATAATCCCTCTGTTAGCGGTAAGTATACGTATAAATATTTTTTAGTGCAAATTTTTAAATCGAAGTTTCAAAATTTTGTAGGCCCTTGTT
The DNA here is from genome assembly GCA_032358265.1 of Vaucheria bursata. Taxonomy (NCBI): domain Eukaryota; class Xanthophyceae; order Vaucheriales; family Vaucheriaceae; genus Vaucheria; species Vaucheria bursata. The sequence continues at coordinate 6,901 of JAULBW010004651.1, read as the reverse complement.
TAGCTGGATTTTACTGCATCGGTGGGGCAAGTACCCCCGTTCAATATCGAGCTCCTATAGGAACATACACAACCGGTAGCTTTTGTTTACTTTAAATGTTTCAGGGTTGTTTTGTGATACTAATGATATGTTTGGATCAAAATCAGAAGGATCTGCTGAGCCGATTCTTTGTCCCCCTGGAACATATAACATCGAAACAGGACAAGCGTTTTGTGCAGAAGCAACACCTGGCTATTATGCGCCTGATCCAGGCACCACTCTACTGGTAACATATTTATAACCTACAAAAATGTATATGACAAAACTCAACTGATTTGATTAAAATCTTGCATTGCTATTGAAGACAATTTGCCCACCAGGTACATATTGTGTAGGAAATAGTTCCTTTCCGGAGCTCTGTTCAGGTTTGTTCTTTTCTTTACGCGTATTATTTTTTTTGCTCAAAGTTGCTTTTACAATTTTGATGTCTAGCTGGTACTTATAGCAATCTTGTTGGGCGTACCAAGGCTTCTGACTGTACTCCTGCATCCCCTGGTTATTTTGTCGATACAAATGGCATGACGGTAGTTCTTGTATCCTTCAATTGAAGATGATCGAAAAGTTTGAAATTTTTTTTCTTCAGACAGTAACAGGTCCATGCCATGCTGGGTATTATTGTGCCTCTGGATCTTCTATGGCAAATCCTGTGGGACTGGCAAAAATTGGAGATCTCTGCCCTCCTGGATTTTACTGTCCCCTTGCAACCGGTACACCTTTGGCTTGTCCAATTGGCACTTATCTTCCCAGCTCTGGCTCAAGTACTATTATGGACTGCATAGTGTGCTTAGCGGTAGGGATAATTTATTTTTGTTGATAGACTCCCACTTAACTGTGATTACTATATTAGGGATATTACTGTGGAGAACAAGGACTTGCCGCAGTCTCTGGTTCATGTAGTGCTGGATACTACTGTAAATTCGGGGTATCTATAGCATCACCAATATCTGGCATTTCAAATTCTACACTTGTCTTGGGTAATTTTTCGTCGAGTGGATTAGTTTATGGAGGCGACGTTTGCCCTATTGCACATTACTGTCCAACTGGCACAGATACTCCGATACTATGTCCCGATGGCACATACATGAATGCAACAACTGCTGCATTATGCAATCCTTGTCCTGGTGGTTTTTCTTGTTCTGGAATAGGTACTACAATTCCCACTATTTGTGCAGAGGGTTTTTACTGTCCAGAGGGTACTGGAACTTCCATGTTACTATGTCCTATTGGAACGTATAACTCAGTAACAGGGATACAAAGTTTAAACAGCTGTCAAATTTGCCCTGCTGGATCATATTGTGCATTTGAAGTGAGAACTGTTAAATATTGTAGTGTCATCTTTATCCACAGTTGCTATAATAATTTTTCTGTCTTGCAGGGCTTGACAGTTCCAACAGGAATATGCACTGAGGGATATTATTGTCCTTCAGGATCACAGGTATTAGTTGTGTTTTGTTTGACAATTTGAGCAACGTTTTAGTGATGTTTTGTCGATTCATATTGCAGGATTCATATGGGAAAACAAGTAGTAGTATCAAGAGCATATGTCCGAAGGGTCAATATTGCCCTGCTGGTTCAGCAGAAGGCATTCCTTGTCCAATCGGAACTTACATGCCTAATACTGGAGCAACCGCACTGAATAATTGTGTAGTTTGTAGTGATGTAAGTACTTTGGATATTTTATGCATATCAAATTTCTTTAAAAGCAATCTGCTAAGCTATGATTTTGTGCTTAGGGTTACTATTGTGAAAGCCCGGGTCTCGAGAAACCAAATGGGCCATGCAAAGGGGGGTATTATTGTAGGCGTGGTGTCAATACTGCTGCTCCCACTGTAGGCATATATACCACTACTTACATATCAGGTGATTACACATCCAGTGGTTTAACATACGGCGGTGATATATGCCCTGGAGGAAGTTACTGCCTAGAAGGTGCAGTCTCACCGCAAATGTGCAATGCCGGTTCATATTCAGCACCTGGCGAATCAAGTGCAGCTTGCAGAGTATGTAATCCAGGTTGATTTTATTCTATGTACTTTTAAATATGATGCAAAAGTACAAAAACTTTTGTGATTGAATTGTTCATAAACATATATTCCTTAAATCTTCCAGGTTTTACATGTCCTATTGGGACAGCAGCCTGATTTGGAATGTTCAGTGCTGGTATGTAGCACACATACTGTTGTATATTTTTATATCAGCACTCTTATACGATGCAATAATTCTTTGTATGTAATTCTTTTTTATCAAGGCAACTATTTTTATTTTTATATATTTTTTGCAGGGTCTTATTCAAGTGTGATTGTGATAATTATGAGAGAAGCGTCTGGAATATCAAACCCTCAATTTATTTGCCGTTTGCATAGCAGTTCAGAAATAAAATCTAGTTGACATAAGATAAAATTGTGTAACAAATTAAATATTAGTCATAGAGCCAATAAAACTCATTTTTTGTATGTACATCTTGGTTCGATTGTGAAATAGAATGTTGGGCCCAATGTACTGGTAAATGAAGCTTTCTGTTAATTTTAGTAGCTCATCCATTCGGGATATTAGAAGATACGTGGATTGCTAAACCTATGTACAATGATATACAAACATCTAAATTGTTGCATGCTTGCAGTGTCTCATGGAAGATGGACGTATTTCTGCAACTGATAATGCTGCTTAAATGAGTTATTCGGATGGTGCACACAGTAAAAAAATTAAAATAGGTGGCAAATAAGAATTAATCTTTTATTGCCCTCATATCAATCAGAATTCTCAAATAAATAAAAACCTACAGTAAGCTAGTAAATTGGAAAAATGACAAAGTCACATCCAAAGTTAAACATATTAAATTTCTTGGCCTGTGCATCAATTAAGTAGACATCATTCCAGTGAAATTCTGTCCATTTTTTCCCTTTTTGTTTTAAAAAATCAACATAGTTCTGGAAATTTGCAGCTATATTTTTGTAGAGTCCAACAAAAAACCTAATGCAAACTAGGATTTTATACTATTACAATACTTTCAGAATCTTTAAAATTGAAAGATGCAAATGCCAAAGTTTAAACCACCGATGAACTAGAAAACTAACATATCTTTAAGGTGTGTAGGTTATAAAGGTGTTCAATTTTGCAGGTTTCACTATTTTAGCACCAAAAGTTGAGAAATGTAATGCAGAAAAATATGTATCTTTGACCTGAATAAAAGTGACATTCCATTTTTAAACAAAATTTAATAAAACAAATTTATGAGCTTCAAAATCAAAAAGTAAGTCAAATATAATTGCAAACATTTTTTTTATTAGTACCACTCTTACAGAGATTTACACTGAATATCAATATCATCCACTTTAAGTTTACAATAGAAGGTTTTTGATGCTCAGATGCACATAAGATAGCTTCAATTTTTCAGATTGCAAATTTATCAAAGATCTTTTAACATGTTAAATTCATTTTCAGATAGATTTGAAAGAATTGCTCATGTAAGATAAATTTTAATGCATTTACAAAATCAATTGAGTAAAAATCTTTTGCCACTTGTGTTATAAAACTATTTCAGCAACACAATAATTAACTATTGTTTTTAGAGTAGATAAATAGAAAAAAATGTGAGGTAATGAAATGGTATTACAGCAAAAGGAAATAAATTTTAGAGTAAAACCAGAAAGCGAATAAAAATAAAAAAGTGTGCAAAAAAATTAACAAATGTATTAGATATAGTTCACACTACATGATTATATGCTTTGAAAGTATATATATTTAAAGGTAGAAATTTATTGAAGTGATTGGTGAAGCAAAAAGAAAACAATATAAAGACTGGGATTGGAAAATATGAAATTGTATCTCTAGCATTTTCTTAACTTTTTCTCAAAGTTATGCTCATAACAGTGTGTTGTAAATAAGTTCAGATCAGTATCATATCTTTAAGAAATTGAAAGAATGCATAAACTTTCGGAATTTGCTTTGTAAATTATATTTTTGAATATGAAGCTAATAATTACTCATTTGATGTGCATTGGAAAAACATAACTCATATGTCAGAACCATATAATAATTAAATGTGATGCATATATATGTATATTGATAAATTAACTCCATGTGTTGTTAATATTTCGGGGGCCATGATATTTTTCTGTAGAAAAGTACTTCTTCGCTATGGCTAGAACATTATATAACAGCTAGGTAGAAATTATCTTATTCTTTGAAATGCTGTCGTGAAATCTCGTAAGATGAACAGTTGGTGGATTGCTATTTTATATTTTAATTATCCTATGCAGATAGAGACCTCTTTAAATGGGACAAAAGAATAATTGTCCTATGGATCTAAGAAAATCCCTTGAAAAACTAGCAATAATGTAGTTGACCAGTCCAAATAACACAATTCATTTAAGTTCTCGGAAAGATGGAAGAGCGAAAAAATGGTTTTTTTGTACTACGAATAATTCATCATTTGAAGGCCATGAACAGATTTATCGACACTATTATCAAGAGAATTATGAGCAGGAGTGCTACAGATTTTATTTTGAAATGCTCTAGATATGCTTATCAACTATTAATGATGAGAATGATGTTGATATCATAACCATCAGAGAAGAATGGGGTATTGAAAGGCTCAATCGCGTACATGCTAATTAATCCATCAGATTGGTATCATACAAGGAAAAACATCCCAAGAAAAGTCAAGTTCTGCATTAATAATGAAACATCAAAACCACAAATTTGAAGAAGCAACTCTTTAGCACGTTTTGAAAGGCCCAAGCAGCAAAACTCTAGATGCTTTCAACTCGATTACTTGTACTAATTTCTTCAATAATCTCTACATATTAACCCGAAGAATGTGAAACACCCAATGAACGCAAAAAACTCATTCAGGGCCAGAAAGTAGGTAAATATGCAAATAGGATGCATTATGTCCATGTGAGTCAAAAGTAGCAAATTAATTTATAATAAGCACTGCCCAATGGCGCAACTAAAAGTAAAAATAATTCCATACAAGCATTGCTGAAATCAGAACTTTGGAACTAATAACAATGAACTGCAAAGGGAAGGGGTGCACTCAAAATTGCACCAAGAAATGTGACATGAACCAATACTTCCATAAATATACGAAGGATTTAGTAGGTATGGAATTAAACTGCCTTGATAATTTCTTGAAGACGCCTCAGATTAAACTTTTCACAAGCATTATACATGGAAGAATCTACAATGCTCACACCAACAATTGACATTAATGCTTCAACATTAACAATCACAGCAGGACAGTCAATATTCACCTTGTGAATTGGCGCAACAAGTCGTCCGAACGACTCAATGACATCGAGACGGCTTAGGCCAGTATTTCTGCGCTTGAGATTAATCGCCCAGTGAATAGTATCGGTATTTGAGGAAGGTAATCGAGATTCTATCATGGGCAGGGCCATTTCGAGTAAGCTCTCAATGTCCCCGTAACATGTCATAGTCAGCGGCACAACGCGCACAAGAAAACGCGAGCAATTATTTTTCGTGGTTCGAATATTTTCAAAAATATCTGATACAATTTGAACAATATCAAATTTGGGGTCGAGGACACATACAGTCACAACTCCACGCATTTCACTGTTTATAGATGAAAATCTCTCATCGCTGCCCTTTCGTAGCTCATCCGCCTCATGTTGTATGATAGCCTCGATTGATGAAATCTTTCCAGAACGACATTCTTCTAAAAAACAAATGTCAAACGAATAGGTTACGCCTCATAAGCGAAATGAAAAACATACTCACCAGGTTGAACAATAATATTCAGCCTAGAAACTGATTCTTCAAGTAAAGTCAGAAGTTCTTTCGTTGCTTGCTTTTCTTTTCCCGAATCGCAAGTACCAACAACTATTGCGCGACCTCGAACAGCCTTGAGAGAATGTGGATACTGAGAATGATTCGATGTTCGCAACACTCGCTTTCGATCTCCATCATTATCCCGATGCTCGGATTTTCGTTTTAAAGATTCAAACGGCTCCATTTACTTCGAAGTGCAGGAAGATTTTTATTAGCTTGTATGGAATGGAACAGGATCTTAATATTGTTTTTTTTGGGATTTTTATTTTCATTAAATGGCCACCGTTTGTTCAACAAATCATTTGATCATCATTTTGTCAATGATAAGAGTTAAAATGTATGAAGATTTAAAGTAGAGAGATCATAAAGAGAGAATGTACGAGACAATGTTACTGTAGCCGGCAAAGTTATTTACTGTAACGAGTGTCATCAATAATTTATTGATAATGACAAGACCAACAAAATATATCAAGGCAGAGTGATCATTATTCTAGGTTATATCCATACTTGTCATACACGTCAGATGCATGAAAAATGTGCATACTGATGTAGATACGCAATATCATTGCTTACTTCCTGCAATCAGGTCAATCATGAACATGGTAAAGCACACATTGAAAGAGTTTGTAACCATTTTAGTGGGAAGTGCTCAAATTGAAAAAACAGACAACTCAAATGGAATTTATGCTACCCATTTTGTCCAACATTAGAAAAGTCACAATGCTATGTTCCCATGTAATAATTGTCGTACATAAATAAAAGCACACCCCAATATCTCATTCTTATTAGGTTCTAATATTGTCTCAGATTTTCAGCAAATTCCTAACCTTATACATTTTCCCAATAATATTCTGTTGAAGATAATCCCAATGTCCACGAGAATATCCTCATAGTTATATAACTGGCCAGCTATGTCTGCTTTCTGATATGTAAATTCTCACATCTTTTCACTCTTCTCTTCACTTTATGCAGATCTCCACTATCTTGCAGTCACTGTTAGGACTACAACAATGCCTTAGATCCGCATGTTCCAGAATATTCTATACTTTATGTTCTGTTTCATATATTC
>JAULBW010004640.1:0-20280 GCA_032358265.1 Vaucheria bursata | reverse complement strand
GAATGTCCTCACTTCTATCAACACAGTTAATGTAATGTACTTTTGATTCTTACTCGTTGTCTTTGCATTCTTAACACCTGATATGAATGTATATAAAGAGTGGTTAAATAGGAGTTTTGAAATATGACCATTGGATATAATGCTAAGTCTATCATTATCCAACCACTTTTATATATATTTATAAAGTCTTTTTGTTATTATCACTGTAGGAACTGCATTATATTTTTTGCCTAAGGTCCTGTAATAGCAACCATATTACTGACATCTAGTCACTAATTGCCAATTTATAGTCAGTTATTATTCCCACAGTATGAACGATAAATATCAAAATCCAGTAACTTACTAGAAGTTTAGATTCTATTCTTACACAATTCATAGTAATGGTCTTAATTGTACTAAATTTTATATGCAACTTGGCACATGCAGCTCACAGTGATTGGATAGCAGAATCAAAATACTATTATTTCATTGGCCGAACTAGAACAAGTGCTAAACTCGACTTGCAAAAATTTCATTAGACCCTTATAGAATCGAAATACAGCGACAAAAATGCTATCTAGTTCTAGCTCTTTCCCGCTGGCGTTAGATGTTGAACGATTTGCTCAGTTCCGATGGCGTGAGATTCGAATTCTTCAGGATGCTGTTAAAGTTGTCACATTTTTGCTTATACATCATATACTTTTTATATCATTCACGAATAATATTTTAAAGGAGGTGGATACCAAACGGACGGAAGGATGTAAAGCACGGCATATGCGCCGTCGAACGAATAGTTACAAATGTTGGAAGATTCAACGCATTCATAAGTCCCCGTCAAAAACAATTGAAAAAATTTCTCGAAAATCCAAGCGAACCCATCGCTATCTCATGCAGAGCCGATGCCTTCATGGTCGCGATCAGCCTTCCCCTGATAGTAACTTGAACTCGAAAAGTAACCTCTGGTTAGAAACTCATATTTGGCATGCAAAACGCTTTCCTATGGTGTCGAGATGGGGCTTTTCTGTAGCGCAGCGATCGCAACGAAGAGGCAAAGCTGTTGCTGCTGCAGTATATGAACACTGTACTTTGTTAGATACAAGTTTCTATAGGCCAGTTCAGTTGTCCGGACATCCTTCAGAATTAAACAATGTTCTATCTTCAATGTGTGATCCTGCTAGCCAAGTTAAAAATCTCCTGAGAAATGTGAGCAGATGTGAATAAATTGATTATTTTAAGTAAAATGTTCTAGAATTTTTCTATATAATCAAAAGTGTTATCGAAAGCTATGCGCACCTGCAAAATCAAAGTATATGATGAATATTAAATTTTTTTCCAAAAATGTTTAATTTTATGATGAAATGTTTTGTATATTCTATAGTAGTCAAAATAGAAAATAACCAAGGAAATACAATTGGATAAAGCAAGCAAGACAATTTGCCATTTTGGTTACATGTAAAGAGTCCTATTAATATGTCCTCTGTCGAATATGGCTTCCAAATATTGGCATCATTTGATTAAACATCCCGATATACAGATCTCAAGTTGGATGTAATTTTATTGAACTTGTGCTTCTGCCTTTGCTTTGCTCAGATCTCCTTTCTGCGCTACAGCCGATTTTTACTTAAAAGTATTATAATTTACAATCACTTTTCAGCGTATTATACCATCACCTTTTTTACCGCCATCTTATAGCATATATATATATGCTGAAAACTCTGATATAGGATTGGCTTCTTTATGAGGATAATATGTTTTGTTTTTCATATTATTCGTTTGAATTATCCTGTGTTTTAGATGTCTGGACGATTGCGCATCTCAGTAATACTTCATCACAGAGGAAAATTTCCATTATGCTGCATTGGGCCTGTTCAATTTTTATTCAATCCAGGTAATATAGCTATGTTACATTTGTTAGTTATTTCGACAAATTTTCCTTTGTAATGACCTATTTTTGTAAAAATGTGTAAAATTTGGATGTACCAAATCTGTCAGGACCACCGAATTAATTCGTTTTATCCGAAAATCTGAAGGTGAACTTGGCACAACATGACTCTTTTGCTTTTCATTATTGGGGAATTTGCTATTCCCAAAGTTTAGTTTGCATGTAAATATGTATTTAATTTATTTTAAATATGATTTTTTTAAATTATGAAACTACTAGCCACCAAATGTATTTTTAACTTACATATTGTACATGTATCGCTGTAGTAGCACTCCTTTGAATTAGTCCCACTGGGGACTAGTCTGTCGATATTAGTGAAAAATATCCGAAAATCTGAAAATTTTGGCCTTATATTATTTGTTGACTATATGTGAAAATTTGTATAACGATTTCGTCATATCCAATGGTTACTGTACATGTTTGCACCAGCGCAAAACTTTTCAAGATAAAAAAAATTGTAAAATAGACTACAAAATGGAAGAATTTTGTGGAATGTAAATGCGGCTCTAGTGAAATGGATCTGAACAGGTAAATATTTACCTAGGAGACTTTTCAGCACATAATGAATCCATCTGTCAAATTTCAGGATATTTATTTAATAGTGAAATGTTACAAATAATGTTAAAGTCCATTCTTCGCATTCGCCGAGATGATCGCATAATATCTATCACATCTAAAGGCAGCTTATATTGAATTATTTAAACTGCTTATTATATACTTTTCTAATTGTATTGTACATAGAAAAGCATAGCAGTTGTAATCGTATTATTTGGCTTTGGGCTCATCCATCTATATATATGGAATGCGTGGACGCCTTGAAGGAGTCTATTAATACTGCAAGTTCAAATGTTGAATTATTATTTGGAAAGGATTGTCCTCAGTTGGTTAGATTTGAATTGAGAGGCAGATATGCTGGACAGGTTGCTTCACGGGTACTTGTACCGTATCAGAATACCGAAGATATGAAGGATAATGTAATGAATTTTTTTCTAAATTTCAATAAACTCTACCTTTGCATGCAATTTGTTCACGGAACATACAAATATATATATATATGTATATTAACTTCGGATATATCTGTCTAGACCACTGAATTCATTCACTGTATCTAAATATTTTAAGCAAAACATGGCACCATATGACCTTTTCGTTTTTGGTTTGAAGTGGCAACTAGCTAAAAGAGAATTTTTGAGATTTAAAGTTTACCACGTATATTCCTAAATATATATATATATATATGCATAATGAGTGATCCAATTCAAAGCTGGTTTACAAATTATAACTTTTGGGCTAGTTAATCTCTGCACATTGAATCACTAAAATCAACCGATCAGATTGCATATTTTGCATTTTCTACGCTAAAGAACAGAATGCTACTACTAGTTCATGATTTGTTTGACAATTGAATAAAATTTTCAAGAAGACTCTAGAGTTTGCTTCCATATGTATACTGATCGAAAGTGCTGTTGAAAATTGAATCTATCTGATTATGTTCAGCTATATCTGCTTAAATATTTTCTACGGATCACTCACACTGATTGTCAAAATGAACCTTGAATTTGAATGCTTTATATATAGATTTCAAGGTGCACTCGGTAAAATGACTCTAGCCCTACTTAGTTATCCTCATTTTCATTGAAATAGACTAGAATAGTATACTATCCAGTCTACGATCAATTATTTGAATTTGCAGAACAAGTTCCATAAATCAATGTAGTGTTGAAGTAAAATTGCATCAATTTTTAATATACTCTCTTTCCTGTCTTCCCTCTCTGCTCTCTTTGCACATCTAGGCTATCGTCAACTAAACATAATAATTTATGAGCCTGAGATGCAATATAATGTTCTGCAGAGGAATTTGCAAAGTTTCGACAGAATTCATTGCTGCAAATGCAATAGCTGGTCAAATCAGCATGCATACGCAAATACATATTTATCGGAATATTTGCTTTTTGGCTCTAACGTAGACTAGGTTGCTAAAGAGGAAAGATTTTAGAAGCTATGAATATGTAACTTATGGTAGAGGATTTGAAACAGTAAATGTATGCCTTAATGACTTTTTAAATCATAAAGTGTTCAATTTCGTTGAAAGGTCATTTTTCAGAATAATTTTTATAAGATAAAAAGGCCATAAAATATTTTTGCTGCCCAAACATTTTTGCATGAGATTATTTAGTATTTCCTCCGGTGGTTATGTTGATGGTTCGTGCCTCTAATTTTCATTGGCTTTGAGCTCAATAAATAGATCTGAAATTATTCTTTTGTTTCAAAACTATTCTTTAGCAGTTTAAGTCATTTTTATTGGTTGATTCCGGTGGCCCTTATAATTGTTAGGGTCACTGACAGCACTTACAGAAAAGCTCATTCTACACATTCACCCATTTTTTGCATAAAATTTTTCCTTCAGGAAAATGTTGAAGCAGTCGCACATAGGTGATTATAACATTTATATAAAGTAATTTTTAAACATTTTTTGTATACATTATTGCCTATATGATATGTTACTTTGAGAAATGTATGGAATTTTTTATAATTTTTGCAAATTTACAAGTGAAAAATAATGTCTCTTTGCTTAGCCGGCATTTTTTTCGCGATATTATTTTTTAGTTTAAAAACTAAAAGCTAATCGAGTTTTGAATAGTTATTATTTTACATTTGAATGAAAATTTGAGAGGGTTTTTTCATTAATTTGAAAGCATGACATTACCCCTCATAAGCTGCTTTGATAATTAACCTTATGAAATCTGTGTGTTCTACTCATTTATTGTTATTTTTTAGTAATTTCAAAGTGAAATTAATCAATGCAAACATCCTGATTCATAAAATAGGTTTTTGTAAGTTGCTGATTAAAATAGACTTAAAGCGATCAAAAACATTTTATACGATAAACTGATATTTAATTTTTATAATGTGAGTTAGTTTTATCTGTCTTAATCCAAGTCATCTTGCAACAATTAAAATTGATAATTAAGTATTAGAAATATGATGGATGATAGCAAATTTTAGCATGTTACTAACGGCACAGATAACCTATTATGGGAATGTAAATACAGTGCAACCTTTTAAGTCGGATATCGCTTATCTCCAAAAACCTTGGTAGGCTGTACAGCTTATAAATATACGACTTTTCTTTTAAATTGTTTTTGTCCCTTGTACATGTAAAAACCTCTTTAACATGGGCATTTGAGGGGTTGAAGATAAAGTGTCCAACTTCGAAGGTTTCATGATACTGAATACAATTTTTTTCAATCAATTATTACAGGAAAAATGGTTCAGTTTGGAATTCCATTTGTTCAACTATAGCCTCGAATTCAGTTCCGAATAGAGATAAAACTCTCCCTAACGGGGCAGTTTTGTCTTTTTCAGTTGCGGATCCTCGAATTCTCACATTTGGGCCCGAAGGGGAGTCAATTTGGCCCTCGTATGTTGAAAAAGTGACTTTTGAAAATATGGTTCCTTCACAGAAAAAGGTGAAATCGAAGTAACTGTAACCACTTTTAACCTTTTAAAAATTATTTTAAATTATTACCATTAATAAAAAATGAGCTTATTAGAGCTAAAAAGTCATCAAAGCGTGTTTTTTTCCTTTTCATAGCCATTTGAAATCCTCTATTAATAGTAGCATATTTACTGTTCTTAAAGTCATTTTTTTCTTTTTAATGTCGCACTCTATCCATTTACTGATTTGCTTGTTTACACTGTGACATATATTGTCTAGACCCTCATTCGTGAAAGACCACCCCATCCTCTAACCAAAATAATCTAAAATTTATGCTAGTTGGGCAAATTCAGGTAATGTGGGGCTGCCATTTAGAACTTAAGTTTAGAGAAAGTAATACATCAAATGGGGTGCAAAATTGACTGGCAGCATCAAAAGGTATAGCATCTGCGCTCTTCAAAAAGTTCCAGTAGTTTTTCGTATTCATGGGGATCTTAAAAGATGATGTTAAGTGTTATAATTTTTACTAGTTAATATTTTACCCTTTTATTTTGGCCTTAATTTTTGCTAGTTACCATTTCAATCATATTATTTATAAGTACCATTTGAAATTTACTAATTGGAGCGGAATATCTAATACTATAAATGGTGGTCGTTTTCAAGATTTCAACTTTTTTGCGGTATTATATTTTAACATGAAAAAAGTTATTCAATTATTTGAATTTTTTTAAAATGATACTTTCAGTTAATTTAGATAAAATGAGGTCACCAAGGTTATATTGATAATGTTTATAGAATAATTTTTTTAATATATATGCATACATATTTGATTTTATACATTGAAGGATCGCACCCCGGTACAGCAATACCACGCGAATAAGTCTAATAATGCAATCAGGTTTGTTTTATGATAACAATCAATAAACTTAAAGTTCAATAATTTTAATCAATAAGATTAAACTAAAGTAATAAAATTGTATACAGCCAGAAGTGTTTTTTTCGTTGGTATAATTACTATAAAATGAATAAAAGCTCATTGCGCAACAGGTTTGTGCAGCAAATACTTATTGCTGATGCGTATTAAGAGATTAGGTAGTAAATGAATAACTACGTCTCCATATATTAAACTGATCATCAGTTTGTATACATTGAATATGTAGTCTTAAAATCTTTAAGATTTTATTAATTTTCATCGAAATGAAATTATGCAATGTTATCTTATCGTAAATTTTTTTCAATTAGGTATCATAAAGTTAGATCGGTTTGAATCAGTACCGTTCTTTAAAAGAATACAAAAAGGGATCGAAATTCTTGCTCGATTTGAATGCACATATTTGTACAGCTATTTTTATGGAGTAAATTAGCGATCAATTTATTTTTTATAATGCTTAATATAATTTTAATAAAATGAAAAATTACTTTTCATGCGTATTTTTTTGTAACTTGCAACGTATATATTCATACAAGTATTTATAGATTTTAGTGTTTTTTTAAACTTTCTGCAGTTGCCTGTGGAATCCGAAATCAAGGGAAAAGTTGATGAAAGATATTATGGACTTGCCTGACAATGTTTTAAATCAGTTGAAACAGGAGCAGTTGGCTAAACATGAGTGGTTTCGGCCTTCCGCTGATCCTAATTTACCTAGTTTGCCTAATTTAAATATATTGTGTGTTCCTATTATTATGATAGCGTGCAGTGCAAATTCCAATCAAGGTAAACTTGAGCCAATATGTGGATGAACTTTTTATATTTCTATCTTTCAATTATAAGTTTTGTGCACAGAATACTGAATTAGTAGTGCAGAAGTTAAGGAATATTGCTAAATGAATCTAATTTTAGATGTCTATGTTTTATATCTAATCGAAATGGTCTATAGAATCCTTATATTTATTTGCACATATATTCAATATGTGTTTTTCTCTCTTGAGTAATATTCGAAAAAGGGAAAGAATTTCAAATAAATTAACTCTTGATCATCAAGTCAGCCTTAGTATTTATTCATATTGATGCCAACTTATTATACTGTTATATAGAAAAATCATTGAAAAAATCAACTAGGTGGCCATTAATATATATGATTAACTCTATTCCTTGGTCTTAGAAGTATTTCATCTATCTTAAGATATTGCTAGCTATGCCTAGTTGCATTATATTTATATTCAAATTGGAGACCAATGCTGTGCTCAATCTAGTACAGTAGCCATTATTCGGATATAAAGTAACAAAATATGTTTATAGAACAATTCTATGCAGGCGTTTGTTTGAGTTCATTGGTCCTTAAAATCGCTCGTCATTTCTTCCTTCTCTTTCTCCTGTGCCTGCTTCTCTATTCTTCTATCGAAAGCTACTATTGATTGTAAGGATCCAGTAACGAACTAGGACCAGAAAGTAATCTAATAATAGAAGTTGTTTAATAACATATAATATTGTATACTTTCGTGAGGTTGCTAGATGTTGTGCTCTGATTCATGAGTTAATTTTCAGAGAGCTGCCATATGGGAGGAGGCTTAATTAAAGGTGAAGACAAAGTATTTAAAGATTTGAAAGCGGGTGCTGTTGCTGCTCAAGGGTGGGATATTATAGCTCCTGCTGGCTGGGGGATGCCTCTTTGGAATGCTCTAATTCACGCTGGTGCTAGAGCAATTGCAGAGGTATAAAAAATCTGTAACATATTTATTTCAAATTTATACGTGTTATGCATTAAACTTTGTAAGTGACGAATTCACAGATTTTTATTTATGATAGATAAACGAAAATTCCCGATTATTTCTAGTTAGGAACAGATTTTCGTATTTAACGAGTTAATGCGATGGTCCCTACAAATTCGTTGTATTCGAAGTTATATATTAATCCACTGGCCTCTTCCTCGCTACACTGCATTCTTTTGTCGAACAGTTACAATTTCATACAATTCTCTTCTTCTTACTACCTTTTGATACCAACTTTTCGTCTCTGGTTTAATGCTACAATGAATCAGAACTTTTGCAAATGGTTCTTTTGGAATTACTGTAAAAATTAAGCAATTTCAAGCTGTACCACATCATCAGATTCCCTAATTTTAGATTTCATTTTCTGCGTCGAGTTAAGCCGAAATTGGTAATGTACTCTCTCTTGCTTATTATACTATAGTCAGTAAAATGAGCTTATTTTAATTAAGGAGGTATTTTACACCTTTTCAAAATGTTTAATTTTTCAACAGTATCTTCATACATTAGTAATTCATCCTTTTCGTTAAATATAAATTGAAAGCAAATAAATCTTCATTTTGAAAAATGATCTTACCTGGTGGAACTGATTATAATCTGAAGTATTTTTTCTATATAATATTTATGCATTTATTGATTTATTCTAGTGTTCATCGTTTTTATAAGGAAGATGTCGAGCGCCTTTGCATAGAGAGTGGGACGCCTTTGTTTCCTCGTGATTACCCCGAAACGGCGGCTGGCAAGGTAATTCTTTACTTAGTTAAATTGATATATATATATATATATATTGTTAAAAATTGCGATATATATTATTTCCTCTATTCCAATACATCATACATATATTAAACTATGACTCGAAGTCAACCTCTAAATTGAACTGTATTGTATGGTGAATTGCAGAATCCGACCTGTACATTGAATTCTTGAAGCTGAACTGTGTATAGAACTGTGAACCGATAAGAATTTTTTGTTATTTGAGTTTAATAACTCGACTTTATTATGTGGGGTTTCTATTTTTTTCGTTTATATTCATCTATTGTCAAGGATGGAACGATTTATTCAAATAATGACTTTCAAGAATTCGAAGCTTAATTAACTAGAAAGCTTTTTGTGGTAACCAATTTTAACACTCGCCACAAGTAATATTGCAGCATCTTGCTGAGTATGAATTTTTTATTCCTTTTAAGTTCTGGTCCAACCAATCGCATGAGCGAATTTAATTTATATGATGAAAGATCAGTACAAGTTGGGTTACAGCAAAGTATTCGAGCTCTTCAGGTTCATTTCAGGAGCTTAGTCACATTTTTACCAGTCAGCAAAATAGTCTTACTGCCTTGAATTGCTTTTTTTATCTATGTTGCAAATGTAAATTGCCGACTCAACCTGTCAAGAATATTATACATAGCCAGGATACTTTGGCAATAGCAAATCTCTTGTGACTTCCAAAAAATATTGTTTGTCCGATATGAGCTACATCTTTATGCATGAAGCTGAACTCGGCGCAGAATGAATACTTCATTTGTTTCTTATAAAACTAATATTTGTTCAATGCGATTATATTTGAAATGCAGTATAACCGTACGACTTTTTTTTCAAACTTTTAGAAATTTTGGGCCGAGTTTGGCAACCTAAAACGGAAGGTAGTTGCACGTACAAGACCGAAGCACCTTGGAGTGTCGTCAGAAACTGTTGCATATGAGCCAGATTTTAGGAAAATTTTAGTAGCAAAAAGCCTCGATGCATCGAATCAAAGCCATACTTCAACGGAAGGAGAAATAACCAATGAAGGTATGTTGAGCATGTTTCATATGCATAATTAGAACTCAGTTCAATTTTTCTTGTTTTATCTTGATTCACACATTTGCCATTTTGTATAAATTGAAAGTTATATTTCATAGGCATGCATTTTTCACATTAGCAAATGAAAAACAATAATCAATTATTGCTCGGTTATATCAGTTAAATGACCATCTATCTTTGTTTCAAATATTTTTCATTTGTAATCTAGATATTTTCGGAGTTGAAGAATTTGAAGGAGAAAAATTACTTTATTTTTTTGCATTGATTTTTATTAATACATTGAATGTATACTTAGAACAAAAGAATTGCTAAGCTACCCTCACAAATGTGGCTAGTTTCATAGAAACATTTACATAGGCTCGTGACACTTGAGAATCATTATTGTTCTATCAACTTAATGACTTTTCAAATTGAGCTTTTGGTATTTTTGAGATTGTGGGAGAAAACATGCCAAAAATTTGTCTAGCAGCTATATTTTTGCTTACAAAAAATCATTACAAATTTGCCAATTTGATGACTAAAATATATATATATATATATGTTGTTTTGTTCATATTTTAATTTTATATATTATAGAAGAAATGGATATAAACGATGAATGTTCGCACAATGATCCACTTCAATTTGTGGTGGTTCGAAGTGCGCTTTATGCGGCACCTTTCGGGCCCAATCGGAGTTCAATTTCTAGAAGAGATAGGCGATTTGCTAGTCAAAATGGGGAAAAAACTTGGATTGGCCAATCTGAGAGGGTGTCTTCTCCGCTTCCAAGCCCTCCATCGCTGGCCTTTCCGACCCTTATTCCGGTCCTAATTGCAATGACAAAGGTATGAAAAAAGTTGAGTTAAGGTATTAATTTGTACAAAATGTTTGCACAAGAGTAATATTGTCTTTAAATAATTAAGCATTAAAATCGGGTACTTTTTTAACAAGATTCAATTGTATTCTTCTTGCATAAAATAAAATCTCGTTTTTAAAATAGAGCATTTGAATAAATGGATATTTTTCAATGAAAAGTTCAATTTTACATGCTGCAATTATAATAGTATCTCATAACTAAGTAAAATAGAGCACTAAAATTGAATACTGTTCAATGAAAGGTACAATTTTTCTTCTTTGCATTTTGATAAATATCGAAACTTTAGAAAATTAAACAGTCATAGTTGCGTTTTTTATGAAAGAGTCAATTTTATTCTTAAAAGCTAGTACTGGCATTTCCTATTACTGTAAAAAAGAGCATCTCATTCGTGTATTGATCAAATGTTGAATTTCGTCCGTGGTACATAATTTTAATTACAAGGTACTTTAAGTTTAGGACCCTGCAATTATAAGTATGCTCAATGGTGGAATTCATCTGATCTTAGTTTGTTTTCAATTGTGAGATGTCCTCACCTGATCACGGGCATTCACTTGAGCTTTATTAAAAATTTGCAAATATAATTACTTGAAAATTTGTTTCTTGGATATGTTATGTAAGTGTTTGAGTTTATTCCTATTTTAGCTTAATTCATGTGAGAGAGTAATGTATCTAGCATTGAAAATGAAAATTTGAATTTATGTTCATAATTTGGGAAATTCATTATGATACTAATGAGCAATTTTAGGGGTGTCGAGGTCTCAGCATAATTGAACCAGAATGATTGACTTATATTTTTATCAATATTACATAAATCGAAGGTCCTCTGAAAAATATATTCTATTATTTGATGGCTTGCCACTCTACCAACTCCGTTTGCTGGTAAATATTCATATCTCTAATCTGATATATTCGGTAAACTGATAACTTTTGGTATAACCGACTGCACCAGTTTTTAGAGTACCAACTGCATTTCAATATTCCCAACCTAATTTGTGGAAAATTAAATATCTAAGGACTGGTACATCAAGCATTGTCCTCTTTGAAAAATTTCAGGGGGTTCCTATGTGCGGAGCAGAAATCATCCAACCCTGTTCTCTGCACTACGATCTCTGGAAAGATGGCCAAATTGCTGGAATACCATGGAAGGGCATAGAAAAAATTGCACTTCGAAATACTGTTATATTAGGTTTAATTACAAGTGGGGGATTCAACCAGGGGGCATCTACTGGAACTGGACTGGGGTTATGCGAAGCGAAACAATTATTTTTGGTGGTTCGACTAGGGGAGCAGCTGCATTGTAAAAGAGAAAGACCTCTAGTGTTGGTTAGAAATCCGGACAGCTCAATTTGTCGACCTGGTTTACTGAAAATTGTACACAGCTAGCATGTATTTTTCGTTATTCTAATTCATATAAGTTGAGTGCTCATATTAAAGTATTTTGATGCTTTTAGAGATGCAATAGATACGTGTGGCTACTATTGGCACGATAACTATTACACCAGTAGTATATCCTTTCCTGTCCTCTTGTACTAAGGATAGAGCAATTGTTTCTACTGTAATTTTCATGCCGGCTATAGACCAAACTGTTGCGTACTTGATTTTTATTTCATGGAAACGTATAATATATGTTGCATTAATAAATTCTGGTTTCAAAAGATTCTAAACGATTATTACGGTACAAGTGAATATGAATTTGACCTGGTAGATTTGTGCTTAAGTCTTGCTGACTTTTAACTCATAATATGATTTTAGTGCTTCTTGGTATTTGTCGGTGATATTGAAAAGAATAATTCCTCTTTGCTTAAATTTCATCCTAACTACTTAGAATGGGAAAAATCTAAAGTTCAGTTGTAATATTTAGTTTTAAAAATTAAGAAAATTATCATATTTCTATTGACCTAAAACTTATTTAGCTCGAGTACATGTAATGCAGCAACACACTGCTCCATGGTTAGGCACACACTATGTTTGCTATAAAATCTATAAGAATATGTTGGGTGTGTAAGTTTAAAGACTTAAAGTACACCATATTTTTAATTGCCAGCACAATTTTCTGGTGGATAATTCAAGGATTAGGTGTCTCGGTTGTTTGCACAGGCTATAGCAAAGTATGCTCAATTATTGGGATGGAAGAAAAAAATAAAGTAATATACTAGATATACCTTTGCATGGATGGTATAGCTCAGTTGAGGGGGTGAAGTTCAACCTGTAGCAAAGGGCAAACAAGCAGCAAAGCAAATAATAACATTAAATAAGAATATAGAAGTTCATTAAAGTTCAGAAGAATAAACAAAAATACAAGACTAAACAAACATGTATGTGCCAGCTCCTGCAGTATACTCCCTTGAAGTGCCTTTGAAACTGACTATCTGGTGAATCTTAATGAATCTTTTACTCCATAAGTAAGCCCATAATTTTTCATTAGCAGGCTTGTAATTATTCTAGAATTATTGAAGAATCCCTTGAAATTAACTTTGGCAGAAAGCAGAGTAATTAAAAGATAGACCAAATAAAGTGGAGTTATGGGATTGATGACAATTCCAGAATAATATTCAACTAATTGAAGTTAGAGTTTGAAGGATTGTGACAGAAGATAAAGCGGGATTTTCAAATCTGACCATTTTTGAAGAGGTATTGTGACATTGAACATTCGTAGGAAGAAAAGAAGCATGAAAGTTTGTACAGAATCATTCAGAATATGACATGTGGTATTATATAAGGGTGTAGAATAAATGGATCCATTAAAGGATGATAACTAAGGTATTGACAGAGGATTGGTATTAAGGCAAAATTGGAGTAATAGGCTGTCAAGACGCACAACAAACAGGCAAATAATGCAAAAGAGTAACAGCTCAATTGTACATTATATCTTAACCTGTGTTGCAAGAAGTGATTACACTTCTCCAACACAACATAATTAATATTTAGAACAATTGTATGACTAGCCACTTATTGAGAATGTGACTAGTACCAAATATAGAATGTTCTAAATAAGTACACCTGCAGCTACAAAAATAGAAGAGGAATCAACTTATAATATAAGTTAATTCCTGACATAGGCGCAATGTAGTAAATGGAGTGAAAGGTAAGAAAAAACATAGGCAAAATATAACTGGAAAGTAGACAAACATGGGCAAACATAGGTGAACATAGTTGCGCAATTATACTGTAATAATTTATAGAGAAAGACTTGAAAAATGGAAAAGGGATCAACGATTGATAAAGATTGGAAATGAGGTGTCCATGAAATTGTTAAAGAAATTTAGTATTAGTAGTGATGTTGATAAACTGCTGCTAGTAATGCAAAAAAGTTTCTCTAATAGTACATACAAAACTTCTAAGAACTGGATCAAAAATTTATGAAGTGGACAAAATCATAATTCAAAATCCTCAACTTCATGGCCATAACAAAAGCATGGATAGAGGTTGGTTATATGAAACTTGCTTTGTGGGGTCTGACTAGTTACTTAAAAGTGGTCGTCTGAGTTGGCTTGTCTGTCAAGGAGGAGGTTCTTAGTCTCTACATTTACACTTATGGCAGGGGCTGTATTGGGACCTAGCTGAAAAAAACTACGAGTAGAGTTATTGCAAAGGGTAAATCACAACCCATTCAATGAATTCCGGTATGATTGCCATGGTTATCCATTATTTTCTCATGACAAATGCATTAATCAAAATTTTAACCATGTGCTAAAGAATATTCGTCCAGCATGATTTCTCTCGAGCTCAAATTTTACAAAAATTTCCCAGTTTGAAAATTGATTAATAATGTATTCTGCTATGATACCCTAGTTCATGTATCTCATACGGAGCTCTACAGTACATATATTGTTATGTATAAGATAACGAGTCATCTCAAGTGGTGACAAGTGGATATGTAATGGATAGGATTTGAATTTTGACACAGCTATCGAACCATTTAACCCTAAGAAATTTATTATTTTGTGGCTTAACTACAACTTTGGTATATTTCCCATGAAAAATGTATATTTTTTATCAAGATTTTTTGCTGTATTTTCACGACCAAATATTTTTTCATGTTGAACCAATCTTTCCAATTGAACAAAATTATTTTTATTTTCAGGAAATTTCATATCCATTTGCTCATTGTGGTTATTTTGTTCTATGCGAGTTGACATTCTTCTGAAAAACTGATAATGACAAAATAAAATGAAATATTATTGAATTTTTCAAGGTCTGTAATATATTCAAAATTCGGACATTCAACAATTGAAAGGATAGTAAAAACTGAATTTTTTCTCTATGTTCACTTCATCAAATTAGTGTACTCAAAGGTTCAGTCGTTGGTGCACTTTTGCATTGATTTTATCCAAAAACCACTTTTTCCAAGAATTTCCATGGTTAATTCAAGTTTTAAATTAAATCATTGTTATAAACCAAAATGTTATGTATTGTACTAAAATTCTTAGAAATCAAAATGTCAAAGCACTCTAGGCGGAGGAGGCGCCATAGTCCCTAATTCGGTGTGAATTTCACTCGAAGCTTCATCATCATCGTCTTCGCCTGTTGCCACTACACCAAGGCATAGATTTCCAACCATAGAATCAGCATTTACCCAGCTGAAAAATAAGTATTTTTTAGTTTATAGTATCTAATGTAATCACGATGCTCTTTGCATTTTCGGTTATACTTCCGTTTATGCACACCCACGTAAATACTAGGATTTACTTTATTTAGCAAGCATGCTGAATATTCTGAAATGACAATAGCTAATATAATGTGACACAGATATGATGCAAACAAAACTTTGCAGCACTTTTGGAAAGATCGACGCGCAATAATTTCAAAAAGAATTATTTCAATAAAAGGTTTAATTGATTCTTTCGCTCATCATACAAAGTGTACTATTGTATGCTAAGGACTTTGTAACGAATTCCCTTTCTAATGCATTTTTACTTATAATAAATGAAAAGTCCATATCGTATATTGAAAGATTCATATTTTTGGGCATAACAAAGTTGTTCGGTGGATTTGACAAATTTATTATATTCGATATTCACTTTATTTACATTCTACTCAGTTAAGCAGTCTAAAAGACAAATTTGAAAGTGAAAGTAATTTTTTTAAACTTTTAACAACTAAACTTACAGTAAATTAATTATTAACAGTTAATTTATATTCAAATTATATATATATATATAAATATGCCTGTGGTATTTATTAAACAATGCTGTCATATCCTTTCCAGCGCCTAACATTATAATCTTAAGTCCTCCTGGATGATAGTGGATGAATGGAGTGATATTATAGACTTTGCCATTCAATATTGCCCAAGCATCATGCTCGCTTTTATGTAGTCTAACTTCAGCCTAATAACAGCCAAGTAAATTCTAGGTTGTATAAATCATATATGTTAAATTAATATATTTTTGTATTGTGAAATGAAATCGCACTAGCTACTATTTGAATATAAATAGTTAAAGCAAAGCTTTCTAGAAGAATTATTTTAGGTTGAAAACAATAAATATTGCTCCGTCTTTTCTTCTCTTTCTGTTGTATAATCAACTTATCATGACATATTTCCAGGTTATAATCTTTATAACAGCCTGCTGAATCACTAAACTATAATGAAAAAACGACCTGCTCTCTATAAGTATTAAAATTTTACATATATTTTAATTGTCAAACTAATAAAAATGTGGCACAATTTTCAATACTCCTAGCTGCACAGTTAGGAAATTTTCTGAAAAAATAAAATCTGAAATATTTTTACAATTGGCTTTATGATCCAACTTACTCGCTGAGTAATGATTACATTTAATACAAAATGCTTTAATTTGTAATGAAGAGCCCACATTCAAATTCATTTTCTTTCATTAAATGATTTAGAAATGATTTAGAAAGTTATTGGTTATTGGCTCATTTTGAGGTAAGAAATTATTGAAAAGCGAGAAATTTAATCTATAATATTATAAGTTCAAGTTTAGCAAGTAAACATAATTTTTCGTAACTAGGATATTACTATACTATACTCATAACACATGGTTCAGCCTTTTAAACATAATATAAATTAATATAATATACGTATGTGTCATTCTTATTCAACTATTTCATTATGCATAGTAGACATGTGCTTGAAATTCCGATTAAATATGACTAATTTTGAAAAATAAATAATTTATAGGTGAATGAAATACGGAAAAATATATCGGCCATTTTTTTAAAGGATGTCATATGACTAATATATACTAATAAAAAATCGGTAAATCTAGGCTATACAATGAGCATAAATGTTCAATATTTTCCAATAATGAATCAAATATATAGCTAGATACTGCGACCATATAATTACATCACACAATCTCCGATGAAAAGATAGTAATTCAGTTAATAAATTATTTAGTGGAACATTCCAAGAAAAGCAATTACTTCAAAAATTCCAGATAGCATGAAATCTTAAATCTACCTTAGTGATAGTTCTCATCCCGAGTTCTCCTCGCCCGGCTAAATCTCTCGTTCGAGTTTTCAGTAAATTCCAATCCTATCAAGAAACGCAACCTTTTCATATGCCCGAAGTAGAGATAGAACCAAATCATCATTTAAATTTACCAAGATGCTAAACCCTTTTTTAACCTCAACTTTCTGTCTGGGCGTCGCCATTCAATAAGCTAAAGCGGTTGGTTGAACTTGAGATGCTAATGAAAAAGAATATTTGCAAAGTGTGTTCCAGCCTATTTTGTTTGCATATTAAAACCATGATTTTCAATTTTATTTTTGCTATTAAACCACTCTGCTGAATAGAAACTTGCACAAAGTGGTAACAAACTTTGACATGTTGTATTCGAGAGAACATGTAAACTGCCGAAACTGTTGAAAATGGTTTAAATAGAATTTGAAATGGGAACATACATATCAAAATATTAATGGATCTTCAGTCCTAAATATGAAATAGAAAAGAAACAGAAGCTAATAGAAACTATGGCACCCCTCTAGGATGGTTTGAAATACACTATGAGAGATTGTCAGTTGAAGAAAAAAGGATGTCATAAGAAAGACCGAGCTGAACTTCTCTGCGCATATGGTGTGAAAAACAAAGGCTCTAATCACAGACTAAGTTCTAGTGCAATGGATACATACTGAACATTAAATCAAATGTATTGTCATGGGGAAGGCCTTTCTAATTACACCAGGAAGTTGATCTGTAGCTAAAACATAATGAAGAAGCATGCATTAGCAAATACAAGTGCATTGTTAGGATTGCTCCATCTAAAAAAGGCTAAAATTTACTAAATATGGATATTTTAAAAGTGGCAAGTCATTGTTGAACATCAACAACAGTTTATGGTGATTCATCATTGAATTTGAACTAGAAAATATATTGATTTGAAAATTTACTTCTGATCACAAAAGTAGCCTCAGTGGTCTTGCAATCCAGTTTTGTGAATATACTATATACTGTAGCTCCTGTCCTGTTGTAACTTTGTCTAGTCTTTGGTTTGTCTTGTCTGAAACTAGATCTGGGAGTTGAATCTGTTGAGTTAATTGCTGAGACTAATAAGCAATAAAAATCAACATAGTTTGTGCATTAGTGATTATTGTAGTAACCAGATAATGCAAAAAAAATAGTTTTGACTTTATATAATGCAGTGGAAACCAGTGAAGTAAACCTTATATTACACAGTTTATTATGTAAACCAGTTTTGCAAGCAGACTTATGAAATACATCATAATTCAATTCAGTATATGAATGGGTAATGTAAGAATCCTTTAATACACCATTACATATTCAAAATAAACAAGAAAATGTAACCTAAATAATGAATACAAATACACTAGATGAATTCAATCATGTGTTGACAAGAGTGAATCTCATCAATACATATGATATACTAATGACTTAACTCAAATGCAAATTAATGTATCTAACTACAATTTATCTTCAAATAAGAAACTGTGTACAAATTGATTCCTAACATATGCCCACCTTGCCATGGCTTCCATACAGTTCTTAAAACAATTCTTGAAGTCTTTGACCAGTTCACAACAGTTCAACTAGTTTTCCTATGGTTCCCAATAATTTTCTCTATCAGGATAGCCTTTCCATGATACCAAAAAAAGGAATTTTCCATTCATTTTCTTTGCATCTAAAACATCTCAACCTTGAAATCTCCAGACTTGTCAATATGAATTGGTAGTGGTGCATAGTATGTCCATTCCAGATCATCATGAATTCTAGACAAACTAAGCGGTAATTTTAAGTTGTAGGCAACTGAATTAGTCATCTCTACAGTTGGAAAAGGTCTAATTTTCTTCCAATCCAATTTTCAATATGGTCATGTAGTCCTAATATTTTGTTTACAAAAATATACTTTATTGCCAACCTGAAATTCTTCATCATGTTGTTTCTTGTCTGCAAAGTACTTTGCTGAATCACTTGCAGCATTTAACTCTTCAGCAATTAGTCCAATTATCTTGAATGGATTGCACCTAATCTTGCTGTTGGTGGAGACACAAGTAGTAATTTGGTTGATCCGTTGAGTACAGGTTCATACCCATAATTAATGCAAAAAGGTGACATTCCAGTACTTGAATGAAATCTGGAGCTAAAACACTATTCTGCTTTAGATAAGTTAGCTAACCAGTTATGCTGTTGTTGATCTAAATACATTCCAAGGTATAGCTCTAAGTCTTGGTCTACCAGTTCCATTTGACCATAGGTCTGAAAGTGATATACAAAAGAAAGTAATTGCAAAATTCCATAGTTCTTAAAAAACTTGGCCAAAACTTTGATGCAAAAATAGATCCATAATTAGATACTATATTATGTGGAAAACCATGAAGTCAAACTATATGTTCTGTGAATATGCTGGCCAATCGGAATGAATTAATAGTCTTTGAGCATCCAATGAAATGAGCTATCTTTTAATATCAGTCAATGACAGCTAATACAGAGTCTATCCCCCCTATTAGAGGAAGATTGGTAATCAAATCCATCAAAGTCAAATGCCATAAACATGGTGGAATTGGCAAAGGCAAAAGTAATCCAGCCTGCTTTTTGCAATCTAACTTAGAATGAGCACAAAGTTCACACAAATCCACATAAGCATTCTAGCCTTTTCAGTTTGTAGGCTGCCAATAAGAACAAGATAATAGTTTGAATATTTTTGAATGCCAGGATGACCTGCAAAGGGCAAACCATGATAAGTTCCTAGAATTATAATTTCAATGAATAATGAATGACAAGTTTACCTCTAAGTAGAAGGCAATCATCTTTAACTTGGCAACACTTATCTTTAAGGGATCTTCTAAGAAATCCATCTTCTACTTGAGCTAACTTAATATGCTCCAGTAATGTCATATTGTTCTTTTCATGGTTGACTCCCAAAATAAATTAGTCCTTCTGTAACAGTATCTGCTCTTGACCCTTTACTTGATTACGATCCAATTTAAGTTGATAATCAACTGTTTGTCTTAGCAGATTAGATTTTCCTCTTTGAACTCCAGGTCAAAAGATAATCTGGATGTAAGAACTCAACACAGAGCAAGATCTAAGTTAAGCAACAAGGAGACGCGCAGACAGTATATAATTATATTAAT